>AWOL01S0011660.1:53769-127364 GCA_000715115.1 Nicotiana otophora
GGGGGGGGGGGGAGAATAATGGATGGAGAGGGAATTGGGGGGTTAGTGTTATTTTGTTTTAAAGTGAATGGATATGGGTTATTGGGGGAGTGAAAATGGGTATCCGAGTCGGGGTCAACGAGTCAATGGGTTAATTTAAAAGTAAAAACGAAAATTAAAAATATTACATGGCCCCCCCAGCCCAGTGCGTCACGCTAACTCAAGGCTGGTTGGGGGAGATTGATCTATTCTTTTTGTGCGCTAGGCAGCGTGACACACTGGCCTAGACGTTGGTTTCGATTATTTTTTAATGAATCCCCGATCTCCTTGAGCATTTTGTACATCCCTTATACACATTCCACACCAATCCTACCTATGGTATCTATGGCTACAAAGAAAACCAAAAAATCTAGTCTAATGTAACCAAAAAGAGAAAAACAATGTTACGAAAGCAATAAAAATTGGGTTGCCTCCCAACAATCACCTGATTTAACGTCGCGGCATGACGCAAGGCCTCGCTTAATCATCAGCGAGTATTACTTTGGACTTTTGGCGATCAATGACACCTCCCCATTAGTGCTTGAATCTTTGCCCATTCACCAAAAAATATTTTTCATCATTTAGAGCACGCAACTCAATTGCACCATATGAAGTGACTTTCATCACCTCAAATGAACATAACCACCTCAATTTTAATTTCTCAAGAAATAGCTTGGGCGTGGAATTGAACAATAGTACCTTTTTGGCCTCAAATGAACCTGACCACCTCAAAGTGAAATATCTAAAACCTCGAAATAGCTTCTGTCCAGGCATTTACTCTTCGCGATAAAAATTTTCAGCTCAAAATTTGCTCTTCGCGATCGCGGAAAACCAATCGCGATGAACAATCTCCCCAAACTCTTCCAGATAGCCTCTAGTATAATGGCCATAACCTTTTTTTACAAAACTCCAAATAACAAATGGTTTGATTTTCTTAAAACTAGATATCAAGGGCTACAACTTTTATTTTTGGATCATCTTCAAATTCCTTATAGATTGTGAGATATAAGCTTCCAAAGTAGGGTCAGTGCAGTAGAGATTTTGTTCTCCGCGATCATGAAAAGGATTCCGCGATCACGATTCACAAGGCCCCAAACTGCTGTTTTCTCTTCGCGAACGCGATCAAATATTCGCGATCGTGATGCACACCTCTGTAGACAAAAATCAGCAATTAAAAATGGCCTAGAAATTATCCGAAACCACCCCGAAACTCTCCCGAGCCCCTCGGGACCCTGTCTGAACATACCAACAAGTCCCAAAACATATTACGGACCTACTCAAGGCATCAAATCATATATAACAACATCGAAACAACGAATCACACCTCAATTCAAACTTAGTGAAATTAAGAAATTCTAACTTCTACATTCGATGCCGAAACCTATCAAATCAAGTCCAATTGACCTCAAAGTTTGCACACAAGTCATAAATGACATAACGACCTATTCTAATTTTCAAAATCGGATTCCGACCCCGATATCAAAAAGTCAACTCTCGGTCAAACTTCCAAATTTAAAATTTTATTTTAGCCATTTCAAGCCTAATTTAACTACGGACTTTTATATAATTTTATGGACACGCTCCTAAGTCCAAAATCACCATACAGAGCTATTAGAATCATCAAAAATCTATTTCAGGGTCATTTACACATAAGTCAATATCCGATCAACTATTTCAACTTAAGCTTTAAACCTTGAATTTTCATTCTTCCAAACTAACTCTGAAATTCCTGAAAATCAAAACCGACAATTCACACAAGTCATAATACATCGTATGACGCTATTTAAGAGTTCAAATAGTAGAAAGGAGCGTAAATGCCCAAAATGACTAGTCAAGTCATTACACTTCCCATACACAAGCTTTATGGAGACGCCTCAATCTCTATTTTGTATGCAGTTCTATATGCCCATAAGGCATAACCTAGCTTTGCAACCCCAATCTTTTCAGTTCACACTCACTATTTTCTCTAGTATCTGCTTTATTTATCTATTGGACACTTCAGCTTGTCCACTTGTTTGCTGATAATATGCAGTGGCAACTCTGTGGTGGATCCCATACTTGGCTAGAAGGTTATTCAACAACTGATTGCAGAAATGCATACCTTCATCACTAATCAAAGCACGCAGAGTCCCAACCCTCAAGATATCTACCAGCGGAATATTAATTTGCACATGCTTCAAAATATCAAGAAACTTATTGTAAGCAGCATTATCCTTCACTTTCTGCAATATTTGAAAGAATAAGGTGGTGGCTTCGCAACTATTGGTTGTGGTTGCTTTACCACCGCCTCTTCAACTGGCTTCTCTGACTCCCTTGCAATTTCTGATTCTACTTTAGTGGTGGCCTATTTTTCACTAAATGTCACTTGTTTTCTCTTCTTCGATAGGACTTCTTCTAGCTGTCTCCCATTTCTCAGTGACACAACATTAATAGATGCCTTAGGATGAGCCTCAGTATCGCTTGGAAGAGCCCCAGTTGGTCGAGTATTTTGGGAACTGGCAAGTTGCCCTATTTGTCGCTCTAAATTTCGAATAACTGTTGAGTGGGCTGCTGCTTGGGCCTATAGGTCATCCATCAATTTCTTTAGCATATCCTCAATGTGACTTGTTAAGCTCGTTGGTTGTTCAGCCTGCAGTGGTCTATATTGCTGTTGAGGAGCTTGTAGCATGTACTGATTCTGAGCACCTTGATTTTCACCCCAACAAAAGTTTGGGTGGTTCCTCCAATTAGGATTTTAAGTATTCTCATATTGATTTATTTGGCCCCGATTTGCATTACCCACAAAATATACAGACTCTAGATTTGCTAGGCATAGATCGCTAATATGACCCTCTCCACATACCTCATAAAATATCCGAACCTATTGTACTGGATGAGCTTGTTGCTTATTAATAACCAAGGTCATTTTGTTGACTTGGTTGGCCAATGTGGCAACTTGTGATGATAATGTAGAAACGACGTCTAACTTGAGGACCCCTGTAGATTTTTGAACTGTGTGTCTGCCCATCTCTCCTTGCCAGTGAGGATTACTTTTGGAAAATTTATTCAATAGTGCATAAAATCTCATCAAAGCTCTTCTCCAACACCTGACCTCCCGCTGTAGCGTCTACCACAATTTTTGTCTCAGGATGTAGCCCTTCTATGAATGTATGAGCCAACACTTCATTAGTGTGGTTGTGACGAGGACAATCTCTAAGCAGCCCCTTGAACCTCTCCCAAGCTGAATATAAAGACTCGACTGACTTCTGTTTAAAAACGACTATCTCACTTATGATCTTTGTAGTTTTGCCTGAGGGGAAGAACCGTGCAAAATATTTTCTAGCCAAATAATTTCATGATGTAATAGAGTTAACCGGTTCCTCCTTCAACCACCTCTCTGTTGTGCCCAACAGAGAGAATGGGAACAATGTGAGCCTCACATTGTACAGAATGACTCCATTAGTGATATAAGTATCACTAATCTCCAAGAAGTTCAGAATATGTTGTTGTGGATCCTCATGTGGAAGACCCATAAATTGCCCGTTTGCATGTAGCAGCTGGATCATGCTCTATTTCAGCTCAAAGTGCCCAGTGATTCTGGGCTTCACAATGATGGAGGTGACATTATCAATGTTAGGCATCGCCACCCCTGAACCACCATATGTTGCTCATCTGCCATGTTCACATGCAATTGAATAAGTGCTTGAAGATTATCTGTGTCCCTTGCTTCTCTCAATCTCCCGTGAAATGTTCTCTCAGGTTCAGAGTCAAAGCCTTGAAGTTTATCTTGCCTCTTGACCCTTCTCATTCAATCAAAATTCCTGAGAGTCAGAGCAACCAATAAGAAACATTAGACTTGATGAAATAGACAACAAAAGTAAAAGCTAGTAAAGTAGTCAATATTCAAGTCCCCGACAACGGCACCAAAAACATGTCACTCCCAAACACACATGCAAGTATACGTGGTTGTACAAGTAATATAATGATAAGAAGAGTGTCGAACCCACAGAGACTTGTGTTAACTACTTCTAATTTCACTAAAATTGTTATTCAATCGAGTCAATCAGAGTTTTAATAGTGTGATTATAACTAAGTAATGAATGTACAAGTAACTAATTAATCAAGCAGAAAATAGTTATTGAGAATTTAGTAGAGATGAACATTTCAGGGTTGTGATCGATTTGCCATTCCTATTGTGTTCTAATTAACTCTCCCTTTCATACAATTCGCCCATGACTGCTAATTAATCGCGTAATTGCTCTCGTAGCATTCTCTCGAATTACTACTCGCCTATTCAAAATAGATTAACGCGTATATTCTTATGGAATCAATCTGTTAAGAACGCATTAAGATTATGATATTAAATTAAGCATGGTGATTGGGTATATTCCTATCATAATCATAAATCCGCCCCCACTCATAGTTAAGATCATGCCCTATTCAGTTATTCTCTAATCTAAACGTAGCTTTCCCAAGCATAACATAGATAGTAAATAGAACCTAACTGTTGGCTAGACAATTAAGCAATTAATCACAAAATTAAAGAAACAATCATATATTAGCGAACTACAGTCAAACCTCTCTATAACAGCCTCGTTTGTTCCGAATATTTTTGGATGTTATAACAAAGAGCTGTTATATAAAACATATATTATAACATAATATGAAAATTGGTTCCGAAAAAATTTGGCTTTTATAGTGAAGTGTTGTTATATAGGGATGTTGTTATAGAGATGTCTGACTGTATAATCAAGGTAAAGTCAACTTCGAACAACAATATTCATGGCTAAATCACAACCCCAGAACTTATGGGTTTTAGCCACTCATGATAAAGTTAAACAATTTCATAAGTGTTTGAATAGCTGAAAATACTAAGAAAGATGAAGAAAGGCATAGAATCCTTGCTCTCGAGTGTTCCGTGTGTGAGTTTTCCTCTCAAAGTGGTGTCTCCTTCTCCAAAATAGGTTTAGACTTCTTTTTATACGAGTTGGGGAGTGTGTAGGGCGGAAGAACCTTGTCCGGAGTGAAGTGAGAAAAAATTCCGTCACACAACGTCCAGGGTAGCGCATCGCGCTAGTCCTGGCGCTGTGGCGCTGGGCTATTGCCCAAAAAAATCACATATGTAATCTGCGCCTGCAGTACGACTCGCTGACCTGGGGGCTACATTTGGCCATTTTCTTCTTTTGTTCTCTTGTTGCTTCAACTAGTGCGCTTTTATCCCACATTGACTTCGGGACTCCTACACATAAAAAATACCACGAATTAGCACAAATCATTACATTACACATCCGAAATCTACAAAATATGAATAAAATGCGAGGCAATATGCATATAAATGTACATAATTTAAGTCAAAAATCAAGAGTTGAGTAGTCTTTTTCGAATTATGAAAACTCCTGTGACGAGTTAAATTTCCAAGAAATCGTTAACAGCACTTCAAATTGATAAAGGAAAAACTTCTCATCCTCTTCTTCTTGTTGGAGAACATTGAAGAAAATTATGTAAATAAATTTATGAAGATGGTGTTGCTGTCTGCACGTTTAGTTTTATTGATATCAACTTGCTCATCCCAAGAAAATACAAGAACCAAAACATAAATGAAAAATTAAATCAATGACCAAAATTATCATTCTTCTTAGTATTTTATTTTCTTGTATTCCACAATTCTCCTATAGAGCTTAAATAATTATAATATGTTTGCCTTTTGGAATGGTCGCGAAGAAATGGTCATCAACAAGTTTAGAGACCTACTATTCTGAAACATCGAGTATAAACATATTATAAAGACAGACTTATTCTGCTTGGGACAATTGAAACATCGAGTATAAACATATTAAAAAAAAAAGAAATATTAAGGGTGAAAACTTTATATTAGTAATAACTTGTAACAAGTTACAATGCACATATATTAAAGAATTATTAGTTACTTGTAGTTAGTCTTAAAACAATTAAATAGTGTAATTTTTGTTTATAATATCAGTTTATAAAAAATAAACCTTAATGAAATTTGCGCATATTTGAGTCAAGCTTATGAAGTCTTTGCGTGATGTACAATATTGCATTTCTATCCAACTATGTTATATGAATTTTTCATTTATTATTTGTACGTATTAAGTGCGGAGAAAGAATTTACTCATATTTTCGCATCAAATTAATAAATGCAAGATAATATATTTTGATTCTTGCACAAAATTTTTAATCTTAATTATGATTACACTATATGTACTCGTACTTTTTATTTTATAGATTAAATTTATTGAGTTGGTATAACTATTGAGTCTCACTTTGTGCAAGTGTGGAGCACATACTTGAAAACATAAGGATGTCCAAATTATTCGCCAAAAAAGTTGGAATAAAAGCGAAAAAGGCAAAAAAAGAACAAATTCAAATGCTCCTTGGTTTTTTAAGCACAGTAAAGCAGTAATCGGATCACACACTCCCACAGTGGGCTCTGATAAATCAGCTCTTCACATTTCCCACAAACCCTAGCAGTCTCTTTCTCTCCTTTCTCTCTCTACTCCTTTCACTCTCTCTCTAGCCAAACCCTCCCCCATGGCTTCTCGGAGGCTTCTCGCCTCTCTCCTCCGTCAGTCGGCTCAACGTGGCGGCGGTCCAATTTCCCGATCCTTGGGAAACTCCATCCCTAAATCCGCTTCACGCGCTTCTTCACGCGCGTCCCCTACGGGATTCCTCTTAAACCGCGCCGTACAGTACGCTACCTCCGCAGCAGTACCGGCATCTCAGCCATCAACACCACCGAAGTCCGGCAGTGAACCGTCCGGAAAAATCACCGATGAGTTCACCGGCGCTGGTTCGATCGGGAAGGTGTGCCAGGTCATCGGTGCCGTCGTGGATGTGAGATTCGATGAAGGTTTGCCACCAATTTTGACCGCTCTCGAAGTGTTGGATAATCAGATCCGGCTTGTGCTTGAAGTGGCTCAGCATTTGGGTGAGAATATGGTTAGGACTATTGCTATGGATGGTACTGAAGGACTTGTTCGTGGTCAACGTGTCCTCAATACTGGTTCTCCTATCACCGTAAGTCAAAAAATTTGTGTTACCATTACTTGTTAAAGTTACATTCAAATTTTGGATTTTGACGATGTGGGAGCCCTATTTATTATCTGTAGATTGTAAGTGCTTTTAGATCCTTAATGCACGAGATCTGTAGTTTTGATGTAGTTTCTAAAACTGAAAACCGGTTGAATCACCTAATGTACTAGATGGAATCTGTTTAGGGCGAGTAAATCAATGGATCAATCAATTATGTCTGAATTCTAAATTAGTTGGGTGTGCAGTTTGCTCCAGTTGGCACGTTGCATCGGAATGCCTTTAATATTATCACTCTACGAGGATTATACACAGCAAAATACTTGTTTTAGATTTGCATATTAATGAAAATGTTAGCTGAGATGAGAACATGGGTAACAACTAAAAAGGAAAAACTAAATATCTGATCTTCACAAATATAATAAGTATCTATAATAGAATACTCCTTTATTTAGGTTTGGGATGGGCATATGGCATATGCATTGACGATTATTTGATAGGAGTATGAAATACTTGGTACCAGCTGAAGTGCAAGTGTGACAGTAGGGAAGTGTGGTGTACCTAGGTTTGCTTATGTTCATCAAATGAGAGACATTCGTTTGCTCCTTGCTTTGTTCATGTAAATGCCTTAGAATTCTAATTATTGTGAAAGAAAAGGTTTTTTTGCATGAAACTTGTATGTGCCCTTGTGATTTGTCATGAGAGTTTTGAAAAGCTATGAAAGTGGGAGTGACTCAGGGAGTTACATAATTCACGTTTCCTCCTGATTCAGTATATAATTTGAAAGAACTTAGTATCTTTGAAGTTTGTAGTAATTCACTACCTTGGAAGTGAATGATTCATGTTTGCTTATCATCTCCAGAAGGCATACATCTCTCTGCTCCCAACTGAAGCATCCATTGCTATTATAGATACTTATTATAGTTGTGAACTTAACGGATCAGAAATTTATCCCACTCAATTGCAGCCTTTTTAATTGGATAAAAGATTTGAAACGATATGGTGCAAGATTTTGCTCTACTGCGAACATATATCTATTTTCCTGCATTATTTTGTCTGTTTCTTTTCATA
This sequence comes from Nicotiana otophora, assembly GCA_000715115.1. Classification (NCBI taxonomy): domain Eukaryota; kingdom Viridiplantae; phylum Streptophyta; class Magnoliopsida; order Solanales; family Solanaceae; genus Nicotiana; species Nicotiana otophora. The sequence continues at coordinate 61,888 of AWOL01S0011660.1, forward strand.
TTTATGCTGGAGCATGGCATCTTAGCTTTGGCTTCATTGTCTGTGGTGTCTTCTAATTTTTTTAGTACCTTCATTTTGGCTGTTTCCTTCTTGTCCAAGTTTTCCTGTATAACGGATTTTTTTATGTTTAGTTGAGCTTGGACTTGTTTAATTTGTTGTGAGCTTGATTGCTTCTTGTGATAACAGGTTCCTGTCGGTAGAGCCACACTTGGCCGTATCATCAATGTCATTGGAGAGGCAATTGATGAGAGAGGCCCAATTAGTAAGTCATAATTGCTGCTGGATATGCCATATTCTAATTTTTCCATAAGAATGGTTCTGATAGTTGCATCTTAATCTGTTAAAATGGCTACAGCTACCGATCACTTTTTGCCAATTCATCGTGAAGCTCCTGCCTTTGTCGAGCAAGCCACTGAACAACAAATTCTTGTCACTGGTATTAAGGTACTTTCATCAGTTCTTATTTTCTTGGGTGGTGTATATCCGCACTCTGTCTGAAATGCTACATGTGCTACTGGTTCTTCTGGTATTGCTCTTTGTTAGACTTAATCTTGATGACTATTCTATCATTGTTGTGCTTTCGGTCAGGTTGTTGATCTTCTTGCTCCATACCAACGAGGAGGAAAAATTGGGCTTTTTGGTGGTGCTGGTGTGGGGAAAACTGTGCTTATTATGGAACTGATTAACAATGTTGCAAAAGCACATGGTTAGGACTGATTTCTTTTTACCTCCTTATAAAGTTAGTATAAAATTCTGCGACCCAGCACATAGCGGGAACTTAGTGCACCGAGTTGCCCTTTACAAAGTTCATATAAAAGTCACTGCAAAGCTGATCAGTTGGGTGGCTTGACTATGTTATTCAGGTGGTTTCTCTGTCTTTGCTGGTGTTGGTGAACGCACTCGAGAGGGTAATGATTTGTACCGAGAAATGATTGAAAGTGGTGTCATCAAGCTAGGCGAGAAGCAAGTTAGTTTAATCAAAATTATTTACTCTATATCTCATAGTGCTATTCCTTTATGTTGCTTGCCTGACATATTGTGACCTCAACCATTTCAGAGTGAAAGCAAGTGTGCTCTTGTATATGGTCAAATGAATGAGCCCCCTGGTGCTCGTGCACGTGTTGGACTTACAGGTTTGACCGTGGCTGAGCACTTCCGAGATGCCGAGGGGCAGGATGTGCTTCTCTTTATTGACAATATTTTCAGGTTTACTCAGGTCGGCTTACCTCTGACTCCATCATGTATAATGTTTGCTTATTTTATGAAATCTGAGTGTGGCGCTAAATGCTATGTGCATGTTATATTGATAGGCTAACTCAGAAGTGTCTGCTTTGCTTGGTCGTATCCCATCTGCTGTCGGTTATCAACCAACTTTGGCTACAGATCTTGGAGGTCTTCAAGAACGTATCACCACCACCAAGAAAGGTTCTATTACATCCGTGCAAGCTATTTATGTGCCTGCTGATGACTTGACAGATCCAGCCCCTGCTACAACCTTTGCTCACTTGGATGCCACAACTGTCTTGTCCCGTCAGGTATAATGCCATTGTTAATGTGGTGTGGTAACTTCATTAACTCACCTTTGATGGATTTAGTTTAACTTTGGTCATTTCATTGCTTTTGGATGCCAGATCTCTGAGCTTGGTATCTATCCTGCTGTCGATCCACTTGATTCGACATCCCGTATGCTCTCACCTCACATTTTGGGAGAGGATCACTATAATACTGCTCGTGGGGTACAGAAAGTTCTTCAAAACTACAAGAATCTTCAAGATATTATTGCTATTTTGGGTATGGATGAGCTTAGTGAAGACGATAAGATGACTGTTGCCCGTGCACGTAAAATCCAAAGGTTCCTTAGCCAGCCTTTCCATGTTGCTGAAGTTTTCACGGGTGCCCCTGGAAAGTATGTCGACTTGAAGGAGAGCATTAACAGTTTCCAGGTAATATATCTCCTCAATCTTCAACATATTGGTCAGTTCATATTTTGTCATTTGGAGTTTTGGACTTCAAAATATGAGTATATTATTGTTGGATCCAATTGTTATATGGAGGGTTTCTCGCTGCAGTGGAGTTTTGTAGTCCTTAATATATCTAAAAAGGTGATCCATTTGGTTTTGAACCCTAAATATCATGGTTTTACTCGAAAACTTGGTAAATATGAACCGTACTCCCACACTGTGTATTCTCTTAGTCTAGATACTCTTAAACTTCATATAATCTATTACATTAACAGAGATTGAGCTCAGAACTACGATGAAGTTTCTTAGTTTTTCGAGATACTCTTTCTTGTAACATTTTTTTTAAAGACAACTTTGACGAAGCTTCTAAATTCTTTCACAATCTCAGAACCAACATCAGTAATACTCTTTAAAACTTCTTAGATAATTTTTTTGGGTAACACAGACAAATATAGTTAGCTACAAGTCTGCAAAATTGGAAAAAAGAAAATAAAATGGCATAAGATTAACTAGAGCTTCCAGTAGCTGCCAAGTGAGCATGCCAGAAAAAGAGAGATTAAAGTCCTGCAAACGCAACAATGCCTTCTTGCTGACTGAAACAAAGAAAAGAGAAAAGCTCTTCATCTGATCTCTGAGAAAGAGGGAGACCTTTCGAAGTTGGGGCTGATCTAGTCTGTTTTGTGTGCTGAGAATGATGTCTCTTTGTGTTTTGAGGATCCTCGTGGTTTGCAGTGTGGAGGCACCGTGAACCTTAACCTCTTTATTGAGTGAAACCGTGAGATTTAAGATTTCAAATGCATCGCCTTTTAGATATATTGAGGACTATATCACTAAAGTGGTATATCAAGGACCAAAATGGTCCAACTCCCATACATTAAGGACCATTTTGGTCGATTCCTCAAGTTATGTGTCCAACATTACTTTCCCTGATGCTGATGAATGCTTTTGAATTCTCCCTCTGCCCTCCCATCTTTTTGCCCTTGATTTAGGTTGTGTGCACCTTTACCTACTCTCTTTCTGTTGGTGATCTAATTTTCTTGCTATTTGGTCCCATTTTGATGAATGCTCTGTTAATTTCTTTTGACAGGGAGTGTTGGATGGCAAATATGATGACCTTTCAGAGCAATCGTTTTATATGGTTGGTGGAATCGATGAGGTCATTGCCAAGGCAGAGAAGATTGCCAAGGAATCTGCAGCCTAGGTAGATTATAAGCTTCAGCTACTTTCTTTTCTTCTCTTTGTCAAAATAATTTAGCTTGTGACATCTCGGATTCTTTTTGGAGGACCAAGGGGTCCAGAATTCTGGTTTTGTTTTACATCCAATGCGAGATTGTTATAGAAAGATGCAGCCAAGACTCTGTTGCCAAAACCCCCTTTTTTGTTATGTCACATAATAAGGGGGGTAAATGGTGATCTTGTATATTTGATTTACAAGTCTTTTTTGAGAATTTTGGATGCCCTGATTATCAAATGCCTTTGTGAAACGCTTTCTTTCTGTATGTGGTTCACTTCACGCCCATTTTATCCATGCTGCCTTGAAAGCTTCAATGTAATAGGAGCAGTTAATATGCCAAGTGGAGACATTATATTTCTTGACGTAACCTAATTATATTACAGTTTAAACACTTGCTAGAAAGTATATAATTTGAACTGCCCCTGCCCCTAACTTCCCCAAAAGAATTTGAATTCACACCAAATAAGACGTTATACAAACTCTAGAGCTAAAGAATTGTCGTCAAATTATAATTAAAGCCAAAGTTCTGCAGGGATAATATCTAGAGAATAATAAGATATATATGCAGAGACAACTCCTTTAGAATAATAATAACACAAGCGAGACATACATTTTAGTGGAAAGAATAATGAACAGGAAATTACTCCCAATGAGCTAAAGAATTGTCGTCAAATTATAATTAAAGCCAAAGTCCCATGGGCAAACTTTTAAGGTCAAAAGTGATAGTGGGGGTACAGACCAACTAAAAAACTCCAAGAAAAGAAAACTCCCATTACCAGTTTCTTCTGAACTTAGAAAAAAAGAAGAAGAGAAAAAGTTAACTAAACTCGTCAACCAATTAGCTTATGTCTTAAGATTGATTATATGAATCCACTATATCCATTCGGTTCTATTTTGTGCTCGTACCAATTTCATTTCAATACTAGTATACAGGAAGATTTGAAGTTGAACTCACCCCACAAACTAATTGTTCAACCAACTGAACAACCTGAGATTGAACTCAAGAAACATTTTATAAACCCCAAATAAAACTCACTGTAAATAATACATCGCCATCAGACAGGATATGGCGAAGCTCCAGATTTCTGAGGACATGACACTTGATAGGAAGATGTGGAGGTCGAGTATTAGGGTTGTAGGTTAGGAGGTAGTTGAGTCGTGCCTTACTTCGTACGATTGTGGGACTATCCATTTAGGGGTTTTGTCTAAGATAGATAGTGCCAATATTGTGACTTACTATTTCGCTTTTAGTGTATGTCCTATTTACTAGTTATCGCTGTGCTTTGCATCCTTCCTCTGGATTTCACGGTGCTCTTATTTTTCTTATGATTGTTGTGGCGGTACTAATATTGTCTCCCTTCCCTTTATCTCCCCCCTCCCTTTGCTTTGCATCTTTCTTCTGAATTTTATGGTATTGCTATTTAGCTTATGAGTGTTGTGATACTAATATTATCTCTCGCTTTTCTTTTCTTTTTTTTCTTTTTTTTTTTTTTGGAGCTGAGGGTCTTTCGGAAACAGCCTCTCTACTCCTTCGGGGTAGGGGTAAGGTCTGCGTACATACTACCCTCCCCAGACCCCATTAATGGGATTCTACTGGGTTGTTGTTGTTGTTGTAAATAATACATCGCCATCAGACAGGATATGGCGAAGCTCCAGATTTCTGAGGACATGACACTTGATAGGAAGATGTGGAGGTCGAGTATTAGGGTTGTAGGTTAGGAGGTAGTTGAGTCGTGCCTTACTTCGTACGATTGTGGGACTATCCATTTAGGGGTTTTGTCTAAGATAGATAGTGCCAATATTGTGACTTACTATTTCGCTTTTAGTGTATGTCCTATTTACTAGTTATCGCTGTGCTTTGCATCCTTCCTCTGGATTTCACGGTGCTCTTATTTTTCTTATGATTGTTGTGGCGGTACTAATATTGTCTCCCTTCCCTTTATCTCCCCCCTCCCTTTGCTTTGCATCTTTCTTCTGAATTTTATGGTATTGCTATTTAGCTTATGAGTGTTGTGATACTAATATTATCTCTCGCTTTTCTTTTCTTTTTTTTCTTTTTTTTTTTTTTGGAGCTGAGGGTCTTTCGGAAACAGCCTCTCTACTCCTTCGGGGTAGGGGTAAGGTCTGCGTACATACTACCCTCCCCAGACCCCATTAATGGGATTCTACTGGGTTGTTGTTGTTGTTGTAAATAATACATCGCCATCAGACAGGATATGGCGAAGCTCCAGATTTCTGAGGACATGACACTTGATAGGAAGATGTGGAGGTCGAGTATTAGGGTTGTAGGTTAGGAGGTAGTTGAGTCGTGCCTTACTTCGTACGATTGTGGGACTATCCATTTAGGGGTTTTGTCTAAGATAGATAGTGCCAATATTGTGACTTACTATTTCGCTTTTAGTGTATGTCCTATTTACTAGTTATCGCTGTGCTTTGCATCCTTCCTCTGGATTTCACGGTGCTCTTATTTTTCTTATGATTGTTGTGGCGGTACTAATATTGTCTCCCTTCCCTTTATCTCCCCCCTCCCTTTGCTTTGCATCTTTCTTCTGAATTTTATGGTATTGCTATTTAGCTTATGAGTGTTGTGATACTAATATTATCTCTCGCTTTTCTTTTCTTTTTTTTCTTTTTTTTTTTTTTGGAGCTGAGGGTCTTTCGGAAACAGCCTCTCTACTCCTTCGGGGTAGGGGTAAGGTCTGCGTACATACTACCCTCCCCAGACCCCATTAATGGGATTCTACTGGGTTGTTGTTGTTGTTGTAAATAATACATCGAACGTAAAGGGAGGAAAAGTTGGTTTCTGCGAATCACATACCAGATGATGACATAAAATATATTTATAGGACTAAAGGTGTGAAGTTTGAATTTTAGGATGATGGGAGGTAAGCATTTGAGATTCTCAAACAACAGTTGACTAATTATGTTCGAAATTATTGTTTCTCCTGATTGGAGCCAGCCATTTGAAATTATGTGTGATGCAAGTGATACAACGTTAGAAGTTGTGCTAGGGCAAAACGAGGAAACATCTTCATACCTATCTTCTACGCCAGTAAAACTCTCAATGAAGCTCAAATGAATTATGCCACAACTGAAAAGGAACTACAGGTTGTAGTATTTGCATTTGATAGATTTAGATCCTCTTTGATTGGAACCAAGGTCATAGTATTCACTAATCATGCAACTTTAAAGTATCATTTAGCAAAGAAAGATGCTAGACCCAGATTGCTAAGATGTATACTTCTTTTGCAAGAGTTTGATCTTGAAATAAAAGATCGAAAAGGTTCAGAAAATCAGATAGCTGATCATTTGTCTCGTTTAGAAAATCCTCCCAACGAGATACAAAATATCAAAGAGGAATTTCCTGATGAACATATATTTTCAGTCACATCTATTATAAATCGACCACCTTCGTTTGCTGATATTACCAACTACTTGGTTGGAGGATGGATTCCAAAAGATTTTCTTGCGAATAAAGAAAAAAACTTAAAAAAGAAGCAAGACATTATTACTGGGAAGATCCTTACTTATTTAAATTTTGTGCAGATGACATAATTAGGAGATGTGTAGCAGAGATAGAGATGAACAACATCTTAAGTCAATGCCATGATGGAGCTGTATGAGGACACTATGGAGGAAGAAGGACAACAACTAAAGTACTTGAAGTTGGCTTTTTTTTGGCCTACTCTATTCAAGGATGCAAGGAATTATATTGCCACTTGCGATAAAAGCCAAAGAATCGGTAACATTTCGAAAAGAGACGAGATATCTCTTAACTCTATTTTTGTGTGTGAAATCTTTGATGTTTGGAGCATTTGACTTCATGAGGCCTTTTCCTTTCTTCAAATGGTTGCGAATATATTTTAATAGTTGTTGACTATGTTTTAAAATGGGTAAAAACAATAGTAACTAGAAAAAGTGATGCTCGTGTTGTTTGTGCTTTTCTCAAGAAAAATATTTTCTCACGATTTAGAACTCCATGAGTTATCATAAGTGATCAAGGAACTTATTTGGTAACAAACAATTTGCTAGTTTATTATCAAGATATGGAGTAACTTATAAATCAGGAACTCATATCATGCTCAAACAAACGGACAAGTAGAAGTTTCCAACAGAGGATTAAAAAGAATTTTAGAAAAAATATTAGCTCTTCTAAAAAATATTGGTCTTTGAAGTTGGATGATGCTTTATGGGCATACAAAACTACTTTTAAAACTTCCATAGGCGCATCTTCTTATAGATTAGTTTTTGGTAAATCTTGTCATTTAGCTGTAGAATTAGAACATAAAGCATATTGGACTATAAAATTTTTGAACCTAACTTACCAGAAGCAGGTAAAAATCATCTAGCAACTTGATAAGTTAGAAAAGTTCAGACTTACCGCATATGAAAATGCTAAGTTGTACAAAAGAAAATATAAAAAAATAGCATGACAAGCTCATCCGCCATAAAGAATTTAAATCGAAGATCAAGTTCTATTGTACAATAGTCGGCTGAGATTATTTTCAGGAAAATTTAAGTCACGCTGGACATGGCCATACACTGTAATAAATATTACCCCTTATGGTGCCATTGAAATACAACATATAAACGGGGGAGAAAAATTCAAGGTATATGATTATCGATTGAAGGCTTATGTTACTAAGATATTTATCATGACCCAAAATTCCGTGACTGGTACCCAGTACACTTCCCGATCCGAGCGAACCAAACCATATGATGCATCCAAATCATAGGCAAGAAAATCAATTTAACTGCGGAAGCTCTTTGAAAATTATATATATTTTCAAGGTAAATAATGAAATATTTTTCCAATTCAAAATTACACATGAAGCCATTCATGATAATAATGAGATCAAATGCAACAAATATATTTTTATATATGTCGTATACTATCATGTTACTACAACTCATCACAACTATATATGAAGCCTCTATATCAAGAATAGAACTCAATATTTGGTCCAATGCCCGACTAACATAAAATAAAAAAGACAACATAATAACTACCACGAAATAGGAGTGGTGCCTCACCATATACTTTGGGAAGAGAGTCATTTTAGCCATGTCTACATGCCACGTATCATACCCCTCATCATGAAATATGTAAAGTAAGCGGAGCCCTGAAGAGGCCCCCTTGAGGGCTGAGTACACCACCGCGATACTCAATAAGTATCATAGAGTCTCTCTAACTTAAGTTCATGGGACAAGATTTTACAAAAACCTACGCAACCAATATTTGATATAAAGTGATAAATAGTTATATAAATCATGCTCTTTAACATTTCAAATGAAAAGACAAGTGAAGTATAAACTAAGATATAAATTCTTAGAACATTTATATCAATCCAAAATTTTTGATAAAAATCATACAAAACCATTTCAATTTCATTAAGTCATCGTGATCCTTTCGTCTCCTTAGGCCTAAACATAAGAAAATCTTTTTTATCTTTCACCGGGAGTACTACCGATACCGACATAATAAACAATCACTAGTTGATTAACCTAGCAACAAGTATTTGACCCTACTTGTTTGAGCGACTTTCCGTAGTGCCGTACGAGTTGACTTAACCTTATTACTTTAAGTAATGCTCATTTGCCCTCTCAATGGGAAACTTTATCTCACAAACCTTGGCTTAGCCTTGGAATGCGTCCCTACACCGATACGTGTAGTTTCATGGTAACGAAATTACTATTCGAACAAATCTTGGTCGTCTCCATTAGTAACTCTCAAAATATTTGTATATCGAAAATATATTCATAGCCTCAAAGGATTTATTTTATCAAACCATGATTTTCATAGCCAATCCAAACCATTTGAGTAAAATCAAATGAAAACCCTTTTTCATATTAATACCTTTAGTAATTTAACATCAATCTTTTAAAGATATAACATGTGATACTCCATTGTTCAAGTTTCAAAACACATACTTTTCATGAAAACGTATCTTTAACACTCAAATAGTTTATACTCTTATCAACACATAAGTTTTAATAAAACTTATAACATTTTCTTTAAGTATCATCTTGCAAACAAATTTTGAAAATAAGATTTTTATATAAAATCACATGACACTTCAAAATCAACAAACTTAGAAACACATGGTAACATCCTTCTCGCTTGTCTCCATTTCGGATGCACATTTATAAATAATATCACGTATTAATTCAAAATATGCTTATAGAGAAAATCTCTCAAAAAGAGTAAGTCATAATCAACTTACTTCAGCATTCAAGCTCCAAAATAATACATCGCTCCAATTGATTAAAATGCTCAAATATCACCAATAATTTAATATCTACCATTAGATATCCCAACTACATCAAAACAAATACGGAAATATTCATAAATATCTATTTAGGCTTCAGATTCGGCAACAAGACTTCAACCATTCCAAATTATCCAATAGCTCCACCAATTAGCCTATTCAATTCCATTATTATCATTAAATATTCATTTGGAATCATTAATAATACTATATTATTTACTCAATATCACCAAGTCACTATTCATTATCTTCTCCAACAAAACTCTAGGTTCAAGAACATCAAATTCGTGAACTATAGTTACTTCTTAGCCAAATGGCAATTTACCCTTCAATTGGTTCAACAATTAGGTTATCCAGTCTATTGGCATCATTAAAAACGCAAAATAATTTTATTTATATCAACCCGCTACTATTCACTTTCTTCATTCAAAATATTATTTCAAGACCCACTCTTAGGGTTTATACAATACTCCATTATAACTTCAAATAAACTTCATACAGATGCTACCCATACTCCAATATATCATATATGTGAAGCTCAAGCAAAGAAATTACCTCTTGATGGAAGAATCTCATTTTTTCTCTCTTTTTGGTGTTGTTGAAGATTCAATCCATTTCCTATGAATTTTGATCCATAATAATGTTAGTGTTATATCAAATGATGTTATATAATCATTCTTATACCAAATAAACTTACCTGAAAATGTATTCATAGTGGGAGAGTTCCTCTTTCTCTCTAGAACCCAAACACTTGTCCAAAATTCTATCTATTTCTCTTTCCCCCAAATAGCCATTTTTATAATTTTGATGGCATGCGCAGCTACGCACACCTCCAGCATAGCTAAGCCCCCTTGTAACGACCTGACAAGTCGTTTTGAGTATCACAATCCCGTTCCCCCATTTACTACTCAATTTATGCCTTATAGTTGATTTATGACTTATCGGGTTAGTTGGTTCGGGTTCGGAAGGATTTCGGAGTGAAATGAGATACTTAGTCACATAATTGAAAACTTAAGTTGGAAAAGTTGACTGTATATTCACTTATATGTAAACGACATCGGAATTAAATTCTGATGATTCCAGTAGCTCCATATGGTTATTTAGACATAGGAGCATGTCCGAAAAATTATTTGGAGGTTCGTAGTAGAATTAGGTTTGAAATGACAAAAGTTGAATTTTTGGAAAGTTTGACCAGGGGGTTAACTTTTTGATATCGGGGCCAGAATCCAATTCCAGAAATTAGAATAGGTCCGTTATATCATTTATGACTTGTGTGCAAAATTTGAGGTCAATCTGACTTGATTCGATAGGTTTCGGCATCAAATGTAGAAGTTGAAAATTTCATAATAGATTAAAGTTTCAAGGGCATGGACTTGCGTTACTTATTTGTATTGTAATGAGTTATGTGGACATGGATCTTGTCAGTATCATTTATATTTAGGGAGAAATTATCCCAGGGCTGGATTGGCCTTATACGGTACTGGGTGACTGATTGTAAGTCGATGTGCATATATATATACACGAGTTGGAACACCCCTAGGCTGGATTGGCCATAAACAGTACCAAGTGACCAGATAATTTGTGACCAGTGTTTACTTGAGGTCTTTGTACTGAGATGTCGTATGCCTCATATCATGCAGTATTGATCTATTTTACTTGTACTGAGTTTACTGTTGAACTTAAAAGCATGCCTATATTTCTGTACCATTATTCTTATTGGACTGTACCTGCGAAGCTCATCATTTCTTTCAGCCCAGAGGTTAGTCTTGTTACTTATTGAGTTAGTTGTACTCATACTACACTCTGCACCTCGTGTGCATATCCAAGTGCTTTCGGACACAGAGATTGTTAGATTTCAGAGTACTATCAGTTGGAGACTATCAAGGTAGCTGTTTAGTGTCCGCTGACCTTGTCTCTCTTTCCTTCAGTTATTTTACTGTTCTATACTTTCAGATAATGGCTTTTTATCAGTTCGACATTTTATTCATATTAGATGCTCATGTACTCAGTGACACCGGGTTTTGGGAGTGATATATTTGAAATTTTTTGATTTCTTCCGCTGAATTAATTATTTCATTTTCGAATTTAAAAGAAATGGTGATTTATTGGGATTTTTGGCTTGCCTAGTATTGAGATAGGCGCCATCACGACAGGTGAGATTTTGGGTCGTGACAAGTTGGTATCAGAGCTCTAGGTAACATAGGTCTCACGAGTCATGAACATGTTTAGTAGAGTCTTGCGGATCGATACAGAGATATCTGTACTTATCTTCGAGAGGCTGCCGAACCCTTAGGAAAATTTCACTTTCTTGTATTCTATCGTGCAGAATTGATTTAGCTTGAAACACAACTCTTTGAATTCCTTCCATACATTCATATGCGCACATGAGCGCTCGGTATCAGCTGTGCATCGCCGACTTGTGATTCTATGAACGAGGTTCAAGATGTGTGTTATGTGTTTTGGTGATGGACCAGTCTGGAGGACTTAAGGACAGGTTTAGACCGCAACTTAGGCTCGGTAGCTTCAGTTGTAACATGTACATTTGGACTCATATGTCCGGTAATGTCCCTACGAGTGGAATTTATGGCTCGATGAACGGTGGAATGGCTTGGTGATGAGTATGATGTAACTGTGTGATGTGTTAAGACGATTTGAATGTGACGAGAAGTGTTTCCTTGAAATATAAAGGAAGGCCATTAGGTGCTTTATTTGCATTTTGATGTGACGTACAATCTTGAGTGTGAATGTTTTGAAAGATCTTTCACGTTGTTAAATTTGGGCCAAATTAAATTTTCGTGTGTGATTAATGAGTTTGGATTCAGAAAGATTAAGTGATTTCATAGTAATTGTGGTTGTGAAAGGGTATAACAAGATGCCAATTTGATACTTGAATGTGAATCTGGTTGAGAAAGTTGACTTGAGTGTTAAGAGAATGAATGCGAGATTAACGGATAATTAAGGTATTTTATGGTTGGTGTGTCTTGAGCTTGAGAAGAATTTTCGTTGAACTGACTGTGGTATTAAGGCAGTAATAAAGTATGGGTATTGTAAGTTATCAAGTATTTTAATCAATGGCTTTGAGCCAAGTGGAGGAGCCTTCTATTGACAATTTGATTTCATGGTTATGAGTTAAATTTTAGTTTTGGTCGGAGACATACTTGTGGATCAATTATGATTTGCAGAGATGGAGATCGAGGATATATACAATACCGTTGCGGCGTGCAATTCGATCCAATATATACAATATTAATACCGTTGCGGCGTGCAACCCGGTCCCATATATAATATCAATACCATTGCAACATGCAACCTGATCCCATATATAATACCAATACAGTTGCGGCGTGCAACCTAATCCCATATATAATTTCAACATCATTGCGGGGTGCAACCCGATCCCATTTATAATATCAATACCGTTGCGCCGTGCAATCCGATCCCATATATAATATCAATATCGTTGCAGCATGCAATCCGATCCACATATATATATATATATATAAAATAAGTTCATACGAAACTATTCTACAACAACCAAGCATGGGAAATTCACAATGTAATACCAAGGAAAACTAACACGCGAAATTCAACTAGGAATACAAACTCAACAAAGTAAGATGAGCAATACAACACCTAAGAGCTAGTCTCCCACATATAAAGATAAGGCTTCCACAAAGCATAAACAAACAACCAATCTAAAAGTCACCCATTCCGGCTGAGCAAAGAAGTTTAATACATGAAATGAGGAAATATGTACGTCAAGTAAAAACAGGTATCGAGTAGAGGTGTGTGATAAGTGAAATCATATAACAAGTAGAGGTATGTATCAAGTAAAGGCATATATCAAGTGAAGGTAGGTAGTAAGTGAGATTATGTAACATGTCAAGACATCTAATAAGTAAATCATGTAACAAATAGAGGAATGTAACATGTACGTGCTAATAACAAGGAAATGCATGAATTCGAAGAGCACATGTAGTATAAATAAATCAAGTAAAAGCATAGGAGTAACAGTAACCGACAAAGTAGAAATACAGATATAACAGTAATAGGCCAAATAAAAAACACAGAGTTAACTACATAAGGAACACAAATGTGGGAGTAACATACCAAACAACAAACAATAATAGAAACCAACATAGATGGCATGTAAGTGTTTAACGAACGAGTAATCATAATAGAAATCCAACTCCTATTCTTCTCACACAGTATCAACCAACCGGCCAAATCTTATTTCACACCACATGGCAATACTCATGGTGTCAACATCATATCAACTGCACTGAAATACCTATCATTCCAAACATATCCCTAAGGCACCAAAGATCATCTCTTATTATAGATAAAGAAGCTCAAGTAGCATGACAATAACATGTATATATGAGTGTTTGTGAAGCTACAATCACATTAAGTATGTACATAGTCACAAAAACAGTACATGCCTTTCAAGATGTCATATATTCTAACATGATTGCTGACACAAATAATTGAATTTTGTTTGTCATAGAATTAAATAAAGCATAAGTTGGGGGATCACCAAGTTCAACAAGGCACAAAGAAGCATATAATTCCCCCTCCCGAGTATGGAAACCCTAGCACATGGATATACGCTCGTCACCTCGTATATGCATCACAACCGCATGTAGGAAAATACCCCCAACAAAGCTAGGTAAGACACTTACCTCTTTCTGGAACACAATCAACAATCCAACACGACTTTTCTTTTAGAACAAGCCTCCAAACCAAATGAATCTAGCCAAATCTTGTTCAAACAATTCAAAATAAGCTTTAGAAACTATCCACGAGTGAAGAAGGTTCAATCTTTAACTAAATTGAAAAAGTCAACTCGGGCCCACATGGTCGAAATTCGAAATTAGGAACAACTACCAATTATCCATTAACCCCCGAGCCCGGATATGTGATTTGTTTCGAAATCCAACCTTAATTTGAGGTCTAAATCTAAAAAATCCCTAATTTCTACCAAAAATTCTCAATTTCTACTTTGAAATTCATGATGTTAAAATTCATGAAAAAGTAATTAAATTGATTGAAAATAAGTTAGAATTGCTTATCAATGAATTTGGAAATAAAGTCCTATTCAAAAATTTCCTATATGGAGTTTAGGGTTGAAAAATAGTGTAAAATGAGCTAAGTCTCGAAATTCCCACGTTTTACCCAGCTGCAGATGTCGCAAGTGCGAAATCTTGTTCGCAATTGCGACCATCACAAAAGTTAATCACTGTTAGTAATTGTCTGTAAAATACCTCGTATTTGCGAAGTCTGAGCAAATGCGATCCAAGCTTCGCTTTTGCGGAGCTTCCCCAATCTGGCTAGTGTCACAAACGCGACAAAAGAGTCGCAAATACGATCAACCCACCTATCGCAAATGCGGCTTAGACTTTGCATTTACGAAGTGTCCTGCCCCTTCTCAATTTCGCAAATGCAAGCATACGTGTAAGTCCAAAACTCAAATCATCGAAATAGCATCAAATGTCAAGAATCGACCATGAAAACTCAAGAATTTTCAAGTTAAAACTCACTTTTCATAATTTTTACATAATGCGCTGAAATGCGCTCGGGTCTCCTGGGACCCCAACCAAATATACGTATAAGTCCAAAAATATCATACGAACTTACCGGAACCGTCAAAATATCGATCCGAGTTTGTTTACCAAAAATATTGACCGTGGTCAACTCTAGTAATTGTTAAAGTGAAAAATCACATTTTTCTTAAAAATTCACATTTAAAAATTTCGAATATTGACAACGACCACACACGCAAGTCATAAATCATCAAATAGAGCTATGCAAAGTCTCAGAATACAGAAAGAAAAGCTAACTCAAAATGATCGTTCGAGTTGTTACATTCTCCTCCACTTAAATATATGTTCGCCCTCGAACGTGCCAAGAATCGCTCCAAAGCCATCAATTAGCTGAAGGAAGTCATCATACCCATACCCATGAGTGATCCCATGCCACCTTGGTCTATATAAATCCATGAACACATTCCCGACTGAAGATTCTTCCTTCGATCTTAGCCTACAGGGTGTGGGACCAAATTTCAACATCCGGAATCCCCTATAAGATGTTATCCTTGTACATATATATTGTATCAGTATCAATAAGATGCATCAAGCTATCAATACACTCCTAATGTCAATCCACACGATGTGCCACATAACTCGTGTACTCATAGCAATAACTTCCGACCACAATAACTGCTCATTATCAAACCCGGTATGGTATTATACCGCATCTCAAGTAAAACCTCGTTTAGAACCTTAGCAATACTACTAATGATAAAATAACCATGCAAAAACTCATAACCACCCAAGAAATCAATAAGTCATGGAGTTCTATCGTCTGACAAGGACCATTGTCAAATTCTGAACGGAAATATGGTATTAATTTTCCTAACATTCCTTATCCCAATGCAATAGTGCAAATCCCATGTCCAAAAACCTTTTCTCACCTAAAACAAGTAGCCCAACTGACAAGTCACACCAAAATTCACAGGTAATTACCTCACACAATGCGGTTCGTACACCAAACAAGCAATAACTAAGACATATCCAAAAATAGAAAGAAAACTAGGCACGATGACTATCCAACTAGTACAACTAATATAACAACAAAAGCATAATTTCATGAACTCATCTCACAAAGGGAAACCAAAATACACGAAATAAATACAAGGAATGGTATCCCACATAACTCCATTGCGGCGCGCAATCCGATCCAAAATATATCAATCAACATAGGGATACCCGTCAAGCCATAATATTCGTGCTCACTAAACACATGTGCGTTAACATCAATCACGATAGAGTTCACAAATATAACTGTGGGGAGATGAATAGGCATAATACAATACAGAAAAGGCAAGCACAACTAAGGTGCAATAAGCAAATCAACATTAAAAGAGCCATCTCACTCATACATCGCCACAAGGCCCAAACATGATTACAACATGCATGCGAATAATCAAGTAGGCTCACTACCCATCATAGCATAAGAGAGAAACACATAATATAGGCAAGGGAACGTATAACATCCATTATGCCTGATGATATGCCTACGGTAAAGGTTGCGTAAAAGTGTGCAAGCCCGATCCGATATAGAATACACATTCTCATTAGGCCTACAAATAACCCCCAAACTAAGTCCGATCATCCCCAAACATGTATATAACCTTCCAAAAGTCTATAGTAACCTATCCATAACATATACCATCAACTATCCAATTTTTAACATATCTTCACAGTCCTCAATCAAGGAATAGCCTGCTTACGAGAACATCCAGTCTCTAAACCTCAAGAATACCGGGATCTCCATATTCGATCCCAACTCCACTACTCAAATGACTAATCGATCACTTATGCATAATCATCTCAAGGAAAATACTCACATAAATCTTTTGCTCGATGAAGCAATACCTGAATCTCCGCATCCCAAAACCAGGCTATCACTATAACACCAGTCAAGCATCCGCAAGTCAAAACATAACACATCTCCTGAAATGCACACCTTTCTCAGGAGATACCAAATAGTGCCAACATTTTCTTAAACATCTGAAATCGTTCATGCCTTCTAGGACTCATGACCTTCTATTTGAAAGTAAACTGCCACCTTGTACTCGCAACTTTCAATTCCACACGGTGCACCGTAACTATCATGCTAACTTGAAAAAATATGAATACCTCATTATCAAGTATGAACCACAAGCATGATGAACACCTCATCAACCAAGAACCTTCTGTTTACTCAATCCGGGAGGACATCACCACACGTAACACACCTTCTATACCCGTAGAAGATATAAACCCCGATCCACGGCCATAACTATCGTGAATTTTTTAAAACCCATTAACACATACTCAAGTCATCAGAACTAATTTTCCTCTAACTCAACCGAGTCACGCAGGCCGTAAAACCCAAAAGTAACTAAATAGTACTCGCTTTGAAGGGACCCTCTGCGATTCCAATACAGTTTCTTAAATCTCTTTAATACTTCCATGTATAGTCAACATTGATATAGAAGTACTGCAAATATAGACATCATCCACTACCGATCTCAAGCCCTAGCTGTACGCGAATCCGAAAATCCTTAAATGCCACATATGAATATGGATCTAATCAGAAACTCATCGAAAGTTATTCACCTTTCTATAATATACATTATATAGCCAATATGCACCAAACGACATAAGCTTCACCAACACATGGATATCCAAAGAAGCAACCAAACGATTCCTTTTTCTTGCACACTATGTCCACAACTAATATCAATCTCGAGTCATTCCTTAAGTTATACTTTTCAAGTCATAACTAATTCACAAGTGTCCTTTAGTCCAGAAACTAATATAGCACATGACCCCGCAATTCGATCGTGGATAGAAGACTCCCCCACTTGGCTCGAAGCCATAGAGCACATCGTTAGCCCACACTACCCTTCTTTCATAGCTGCCCCAATCCCGCACTTCTAATCAACTAAATACTTCATAAACATATGTAACGCTGGTCATAAAACACTCCCTAGACTCTTCCAAGTGCATAATCATCCTTGTGATAGTCAAGCCAACTTCTTCAAATGCCCCGAAATGATAATATATACATTCCACTGAATAGAAACTTCATACGAAACACACAACCTCAAATCTTCACGTAGGAGATAACCCACCAGATCACCTCATATCAACACTTTCTCATGACCCCACCATGGCCACAACAACTGGCAACCAATTAACCCTTCTGAGTCTACACTCGTCGACAAAATATAAGAATCTACTTCATCCCACAAACACCATCATCTAGAATTGGGCAACACTTAGCGATGGTAATCAAGCATCCAAAGCCCTTCAAAGCCCATCCGCGACACCGCAAGCCGACGGTGCACCACATATATCAAGTGCTCAACATCATGTACGGGTGAATAGAGGGAAATCAAAGATTTAAGCTTCAAGCTGAAACAAACTCGCACGATAAGAAAGAAAAGACGAGAAGTTTCCTATATGCCTTGTAGACTCTCGAAGATAGGTATGAACGTCATTATACCAATCCGCAAGACTCTACCAGACACTTGCTCATGACTCGTAGAACCTATGAACCTAGTGCTCAACTTGTCACGAACCAAAATCTGCCTAGTCGTGATGGCTCCTAACTCCCCAATAATAAGAAAGCCAAACATAGAATATGTAACTTAAGTGAAAGATCAATAACAAAAAGAATGAAAATAACTGAATTCTATACAACTTCCCAATGACTGGTAGTACAAGTCATGAGCCACTATGATTTAGATTTGCAAACAAATATGAAGAATAAATACAATATCTGTTTGAAGTTTACATAATCATAATTGGAATCCTAAACTACCATGAACAAGAGGTAGCTTGAATCTAGAATGCGGGTACATCTTTAATGAAAGGCTTCATCTTCCACAACTACATAGCTCCAAGATCTGCACGCAAGGTGCAAAAGCGTAGTATGAGTACAACCGACCCCATGTACTCAGTAAGTATCTTGACTATTCTTGGTGAAGTAGTGACAGGATTTTAAGTTAAAAGCTGCTCACTTACTATTTTTACATGTGCAGATGATAATCAGAAAGAGCAATACGAGATAAAGAAACGAATAACTACGTAATAAATGAAAAAGGAATATAAATGATATAGGTTCCCATAATATCATCACTATTCAGTTTAACAATACAGTACGATAATGGAAACCAACATCCAAGAATAATCATAGTACAATTTTTCCGTTGCAACGCGCAACTCGAAACTCGATCCACATATATATTACCAATACAGTTACGACGTGCAACCAGATCCCATACATTTAATATCAATACCATTGCGGCGTGCAATCCAATCTTATATATAATATCAATAACGTTGCGGCATGCAACCCGATCCTATATATAATATCAATACAGTTACGGCGTGCAACCCGATCCCATATATAATATCAGTACAGTTGCGGCGTGCAAACCAATCCCATATATATATGTAATGAGTTTATACAAAACTATTCTACAACAACCAAGCACGGAAAATTCACAACGTAATACTAAGGAAAACTAACACGTGGAATTAAGCTAGGAATACAAACTCAACAAAGTAAGATGAGAAACACAACACCCTAGATCTAGTCTCCCACATATAAAGACAAGGCTTCCACAAAACATAAGCAAACAACCAATCTAAAAGTCACCCATTCCGGCTGAGCAAAGAAGTGTAAAACATGAAATGGGGAAAAAATATACGTCAAGTAAAACAAGTATCAAGTAGAGGTGTGTGATAAGAGAAATCATGTAATAAGTGGAGGCATATAGCAAGTAAAGGCATATAGCAATTGAAGGCAGGTAGTAAGTAAAGGCATGTAACATGTTAAGACATCTAATAAGTAAATCACATAAAAAATAGAGACATGTAACACGTACATACTAATAACAAGTAAAGGCATGAATTTGAAGATGACATGTAACAGAAGTAAATCAAGTAAAAATGTAGCAGTAATAGTAACCGACAAGGTAGAAATACAGATATAACAGTAACCAACCAAACAAAAAGCACAGAGGTAACTATATAAGGAACACAATGTGAAAGTAACATACCAAACAATAAACAATAATAGAAACCAACGTAGAGGGCATGTAAGTATTTAACGAATAAGTAATAAATATAGAAATCCAACTCCCATTCTTCTCACACGGTATCAACCAATTGGCCAAATCTTATTTCACTCCGCACGGTAATACTCATGTCACGACCCTAATTTTCCTCCATAGGATATCGTGATGGAACCAAGTCTCTAAGACTAAGTATGCCTGACATTCATGCAGGAATAACTGAAATAATGATTTAAAATATCAATAACTCAATAATTAATATAAAATATACTCCTCTATTCAGCATGTACAAATTTTCCAAAACCTGGTGGTAACAAGTCACAAGCTCTACAACAGTGTCATAATCGCCCCTATACAACTATGTCTAATAAAAGAGGGAATACATATTAATAGATAGAGGGTGACTCCGAGGCCTACGGATGCCGGCAAGTGTACCTTGAAGTCTCCAAGTATTAACTCAACTCACTGGTGCATAGGTTGGTTGGAGGTACCTGGATCTGCACAAAAGATGTGCAGACGCATAGCATGAGTACACCACAACGACACCAGTAAGTGCCGAGCCTAACCTCGGTAGAGTCGTGATGAGGTCAGGTCAAAAGCTCTACTAAAGTAAATAAGGAACTGAACGAGTAATAAATATTGTAAAAAATAACAATGGAAATGAAACAAGTAAGAAATATACTAAGATTGGCTACAGTGAACAAGGCAAATAATGCATCACGAAATAAAACAAGGAATGTTATAACATGGAACAAGGCAACAAAACAAGTGAAATAATAGGAAAGTATCAACAAGAGTTACTACCGAGGTACCGCCTCGTAGTCTCAAATCACAAATCATTTCATAATCTTTCCTTATATCACTGCGGGAGCCTTGCATTTAGTTTTGGAAATATTTTCCCGAAATAGCTTCTCTCATTTTAGCCCACCTTATTACACGGCGTAGTTTCTAGTAGTTCCCCTACTAGACATGCGTATTAGGCCCACCTTATCTCACCGCATGCGTTTCAACCCCAAAACCTTATACCACTGCATGCGTATCAATATCACAACATATCACAAATCGCACCTCAAGTGCCCAATATCACAACTCGCCAAAGAAGGCAACAATAACGGCGTTTCACAATAAATAGCCCATGGCTCAACCACAATGTACACAAGAGTCTCAACAAGAATAGTATTTCACAACTTAACACTTTGCCTCAATATGAATCACGACCTTTATACCTCAATACCAATTTTAACAACAAGATATCCCAAGAATAACAACTTCAAGTAGAGAATTCAATGGTTACATAATGAATATGGAATAAAGAAAACAAGAACTTCAACTAAACATGTAGATCAATTAACAAGTAAGACATAAGACAAGCAGAGCATGCGAAAATAGACTAATGACGATGAATATAACATGTTAAGATAACTCAATTAAGGCATGAAAGGAATTTACATGGCTAAAATCGGTAAATTTCTATATTTATCCCATGTAAACACTCGTCACCTTGCATACATGGCTTCCACACATCACAATTATCACAAAACAACACCAATCTTAAGGGGTAATCCCCACACAAAGTTAGGCAAGACACTTACCTTAAAACACGCTAGCTCAATCCACTAGTAGGCCTTTCCCTCGGTTATCCAACTCCTAACGGCTCGAATATAGCCAAAACAAATTTATACCATAAATATAAACTATAGGAAACTATTTCGAACAATAAAGTTACGATCTTTGCAAAGAAATAAAAAGTCAATTCAAAAAGTCAACCCAAAAAGTCAACCTGGGCATGCGTCTCGGAACCCGACCAAAATTACAAAATCCGAACACCCATTCGATAACGAGTCCAACCATATAAGAATTACTCAAATTCAATCTCAAATCATCTTTTAAAACCCCAAAATTTAGTCTAGGAAATTTTCACAATTTCCCCAAATTTCCAACTCAAATCACTAATTAGATGATGAAAATAACAATAGATTCATGAAATATAGTCCAATTCGGGTTAGAATCACTTACCCCAACAATTTATTTGAAAAGCTCTCGAAACATCGCCTCACATAGAGCTCTCTAGGTCCAAATTATGAAAATGAGATGAAACCCACGTTTTTGAAATTTTATTCTGCTGCCCAGTCGCCCTCTATCGCGATTGCGGACAAAAGACTCGCGATCGCGTAGAAAAATTCTCCCAGCTCAATAAAATACACTTTGTGATCGCATGAACACAGTCGCTAATATGATGAAAAAGCTACCTCTTCCAACGCGACCGCATCCCAAGTCACGCGAACGCGTAGCATAAGCCTGCCTCAGCCTCGCCTTCCTTATACGCGAACACGATTTACCTTAACCTCCAAACCAATCAAATCTAGCGAAATATCATTCAAACAATTCAAAACAAGCTTTAGAAACTATCCAGTAATAAAAATAGTTCAATATTTAACTAAATTTAAAAAGTCAACAAAACGTCAACCCGAGCCCACATGGTCGAAACCCGAGATTAGGATCAAATCCCGATTACTCATTCTCCCCCGAGATCGGATATATGATTTATTTCAAAATCCGACCTCTATTTGAGGTCTAAATCTCAACTTTACAAAATCCCTAAATTCTACTCAAAACCCCCGATTTCTACTTTGAAATTCATATATTTGATGTTAAAATTCATGAAAAAGTATTGAAATTGATTGAAAACAAAGTTAAGCTTAACAATGAATTTGGCAAGAAATTCCTCTTCAAAAATCGCCTCTATGGAGTCTAGGGTTGAAAAATGGTGTATATTGTTCCAAATCTCGAAATCCCCACATTTTACCTAGCTGCATATATCGCAATTGCAAACTCTCTTGTTCGCAATTGCGACCGTCGCAAAAGCGAATTACTATCATCATTGTCACGACCCAAAATCTAACTAGTTATGATGGAACCTAACCCCAACCCGTTAGGTAAGCCAACTAACAATAAACCAGTTCAAATGATATTTATTAAGAGAAGAAATGATAATACAACTGAACTATTATACAAAGAATTTTCCAAGGACTGGTAGTACAAATCATGAGCGTCTAAGGTTTAGATTTCTTTACAAAACTGAATTGAAATAATTACAACCTCTGTTTGAAATGTAAATGAACATAACTCGAATATAATGCTACCAAGGACTAGTGATAGCCATAACTGGAACACAAGTACATCTTCTGATCCAGCTCCTGCCGTACGCAACAATATCAGCATCCAACATCTGCACACAAGGTGCAGAAGTGTAGTATGAGTAACGACCGACCCTATGTACTCAATAAGTAACAAACCTAACCTTAGGTTGAAAGTAGTGATAATCTGGGACAAGGGTTAGGGTCCTATATGTCAATATACCGATAAAATCATGAATGCCACTAAATCCGGGCAGCAGAAGGGAATGCATCTCTATGCATGTATCTCAAGTACGCATGTCAAATGCAATGCATCTCAGTGATAAACTCATGTACTCACACTCTCAGAGTACTCAATCTCACTGTCTCACACTTTCCACTCATCAAGCTCAATCACTCGACACACTCAGTCACTGAGTACTGTACATGGCAGATCCAGCCCAAACATAATAACTACTAGCAACTACGCCCATTGTGGATGTGCAGACTCTAGAGGGGCCGATTCAGCCCAAGCGCTATAATAAGCCAAATCCTAGCATGAATCAATAAAGCCTGATCCGCACGGACAACTCACGTGCTGCATGGACAACTCACGTGCCATAGTATCAATATCTGGATCCGCACAGACAAATCACGTGCTGAACAGACAACTCACGTGCTATAGTATCAATATCTGGATCCGTATGGACAACTCACGTGATGCACGGACAATTCACGTGCTATAGTATCAATATCCTCATAATCAGACCCTCGACCTCGCTCAGTCATCAATCTCTCCAGTCTCTCGGGCTCACAATGTCATGAAAAATCAGCCCAAATGATAATGTGATGCATCAATAAATGGTAACACAGACTAAGATATGATATGCAAAGGAATGCGTATGACTGAGTACGTAATTGCAATGTAAATAAATCACTCAACAACAGAAATGACCTCAGTGGCCCTAACATGATAAGCATATAGAATAGACATGATTTCTAGCATAAATTATAGCTTGAGTGCTCTAACTCATAGAGTTCAAAAATATGTTTAGATAAGATAGCTACACAGTTCCATAGAATCGACTAAATCACCATACACACGGTGCACGCCCACATGTCCGTCACCTAGTATGCGTGTCACCTCGACATCAATCATATAACACGTAATTTAGGGTTTCATACCCTCAGCACCATGTTTAGAAGTGTTACTTACCTCTAACAAGACAAATCCAATACCCGAGCAAGCCAAACAATGCTCCAAAAATGCCATCTCGCGCGTACCGATCTACAGACGACTCAAAACTAGCCAAAAGCAACTCAAATGCATCAAATGAAGACCAAGGAAACAATTCTAAATGATAAAGTTCAAATCTTTAATCAAAAGCCCGAAGTCAACCAAAAATTCAAACCCCGGCCCGCACCTCAAAACCGGACAAAACTCAAAATCTGACAACCCATTCAATTGCAAGTCCAACCATATTAGTTTCACTCAAATCCGACTCCGAATCAATGTTCAAAACTCAAAAGTTCACTTTATGGAATTTTAGACAAAAACACCTAATTTCTCTCTTGAAATCCTCAATCAAATTCCAAAAACAAAGATAGATTCATGAAATAAAATCAAAGCCGAGTAGAGAACATTTACCCCAATCCATATGGTGAAAATCACTTCAAAAATCGCCTCAATACGAGCTCCCTAGCTCCAAATATGTAAAAATGGCCGAAACCTCCGAAATAGAGTACTTTATAATCACTAGGTGAATTAATGAATCGTGATCAAGGAAATAACATCGCGATCGCGAAGAAGGAAAAGAACTGCCCCAGAAAATACCTTATGCTACCGCGTACAAAGATCCTCTAACGCGAAGAACAAACCACACTGCCTCCAACAAATCCTTTATGCGATCCCGAATTGAACCATGCGAACGCGAAGCACACAGACTCCCATCCTTTGAGAGTGTGTCACCTTTTACGCTAAAGCGTAGAAGAAATTCCAATTCCCAGCTTCCCATTATTAACACTATGCGAACGCTACCTACACCATGCGAACAAGAACATCAACCAACTGTAAAGTACGCGATCGCGGTCCTCCAATCGCGATTGCGATTAAGAATCTGCCAGCTCCAAGTTTTCCTCTACAAGATCACATCACATGCTTCATGATTGCGAAGACCAATCGATGCACCAGAAACCAGAACACACCAACATTGAAAACATGAAGAAAAATGGTTCGAAATCAATCTGAAACATGCCCTAGCCCCTCGGGACCATGTCCGAACATTCCAACGAGTCCCATAACATAACACAAACCCACTCGAGGCCTCAAATCATGCATAACAACATCAAAATGACGAATCACACCTCAAATTAAACTTAATAAACTTTTAACTTCCAAAACTCGCACTGAAACATATCAAATCAACTCGGAATGAAACAAGTCACAAATGACGTAACGAAGCTATTACAATTCCTGGAACCCCAATCCAAATCTGATATCCTCAAATTTAACTCTCAGTCAAACTTATAAACTTTCCAAACGAAATTCACAACCTTCGCCAATTAGCGCAGAAACCTTCTTGAAATATCCAAATACAATCAGAGCATATGCCCAAGTCCAAAATCACCATTCGGACCTAACAGAACCATCAAATCTCCAATTTGAGGTCAAATACTAAAAAGTGAAACTTGGTCAACTCTTCCAACTTTAAATCATTCTTCTAAATTAATTCCAAATCAACTTTAAAGCACACAAGTAATAATACATCATACCGAACTACTCATGACCTAAAACCACCGAGAGAAGTGCCAATGCTTAAAATGATCGGTTGGGTCATTACTATCATAAATATTGCAAATGCAAAAAACACCTCATATTTGCGAAGTTCCCACCTTCTTAAATGTGGTCCAAGCTTCGCTTTTGTTGAGATTTCCTATCACAAATGCGGCTAAGACTTTGTATCTGCGAAGTTCTGCCCCTTCCTTATAATGACCCGATTGATCGTTTTGAGATTTAGCACGTCGTTTGGAGGTTTGAGGCATTGAGTAGCTTCACTTCATGTATTATGACTTGTACGTGTGGTCAAAATTAAATTTCGGGAAGTTCGGAGTTGTTTCGAAAGGCAAATTCTCAATTCTGAAGCTTTAAGTTGGAAGAATTGACCAAGGTTTGACTTTTGAGTAAACGACCTCGGAATCGGGTCGGACTTGGGCGTATGTTCGGGTTGGGTATCGGGTGGTCCGGGAGCATTTCAACGCTTAATATGGAAAGTTGGCATTTTCAAGGTTTTAGAATTTCTTAGGTTTGGTTTGAAGTGGACTTTGGTGTTATCGATGTCCATTTGGAGTTCGTAGTCTTAGAATAGGTTCGTATTATGATTTGCGACTTGCACGCAAAATTTGGCGTCGTTTCAGGATGCTTAAGTGTAATTCGGACGCGTTCATCGAAGTTGGAATGTTTGAAAGTTTAAAGAAAGGTTTTGATCATCGATTCATAGTTTTGGCGTTGTTTGACGTGATTTGAGTTATTGACTAAGTTCGTATCGTATTTTTGGATGTGTTGGTACGTTTGGATGGGGTCCCGTGGGCCTCGGGTTTGAAACATATTGAAATTTGGATTTGATGAAATGTTGTAGTTGCTGAAGACTGGTGTCATCACATCCGTGGAAGGAGTGGCCGCAGGTCCGGTCATGCAGGTCCGGATGGGGGCGTCGTAGGTATAAAATTCATGGATAAGACCTTGGGGCATAGGTGCAAGGGATGTGCTGCACCTGTGAGGTCGCAAATGCGGAGATGAGATCACAGAAGCAGAGTTGGCCAAGAAGGCCTGGGGCCGCAGAAGCGGACTTGATCACGCAGGTGCGTGAGCGCATAAGCGCTTGTTGTCCGCAGAAGCAAAAGCAAAAATGCGCTATTTTGGTCTGTAGAAGTGGGTTTGCCAGGGCTTAGAGGGAACCGCATCCGCGATGGAGTTTTTTTGCAGGTGCGCAGTCGCAAGTGCGACTGAGAGGTCACATGTGCGAAAGTCGCTGGGTAGTGGGGTGCTTTTAAATCGAGACTTAACTCTCATTTCTCTCATTTTTCACTTGGATGACCGAATATGGGGAGCTATTTTGAGGAGTTATTCATCAAGAAACACGAGGTAAGTGATTCCCATTTATTGCAAGTTAATTTCATGAATTTTATAAGGATTTAACATGCAAAATTATGGAAATTTTGGGATTTTAAGGGGAAACCTAGAAATTGGTATATTTCGATTTTGACAGCGATTTTGGAAATAGAACTAAGAATAAATTACATATTTGAGTTCGTAATGTTATGGGTGACGTTTATCTTCAAAAATCTTTGGGATCCGGGCACGTGGGCCCAAAGGTTGACTTTGTTGGCTTTTCGAGCGAAGTTAGAAATTGTTATAAATTGATTAATTATGAGTATTAGAGTATATTTTTATTAGTTTGCACATTGTTTGACTAGTTTCGGATCGATGGGCATCGATTGGAGGTGTTAGAGAGGCGTTTGAGCCTGTTATGGAACTTCAAAGCAAGATAAGTCTCCTGTCTAATCTTGTGAGGGAGAAATTACCCCGCATGTTTTATTCTTGTTATATTCTACATGTTGTGGGAGCTGCACACGTATTAGGTGATGAGTGTCCGTACGCATGCTAGGATTCTCGAGTATATCCGGGTAGACTAGGGTTCACGCCATGCTATATTTGTACTAGTTGTGTTATTATTGCTTGCTTAGTTACTTGATTTCGCATTATGATCTGAGACTAGGCTTGCATAGAGTGAAGGACTTGCTATTGTAGAGATTTGATGAGCTACTTGATTAGCTACCAAATAATTGTGATTTCCCCTACTAATTTCTCCCGCGTTGTGCGTTTCCATCGAAAAACTTCTTTAAATCTCATAACTCACACGTATATTCATGAGTGGGGTCAAGGACCCGTTAAAGATTCTTATTCTAATGGGATCGGGCCGTTCACTTCGGAAAGATTATGTACCATATTCTTATGGGATCATGCCATTCGCCTCGGCAATATCACATTCTTATGGGATCGGGACGTTCGCCTTGGCAGTATCATGCATCATATTCTTATGCGATCAAGCCGTTCACCTAGACATTTCTATAAAATACTCTTATGGGATCGGTCTGTTCGCCTCGACAACTTCATGAAACACTCTTATGGGATCGGGCCATTCGCCTCGGTAGGATCGTGTGTAATATTTGAGAAGCAGATAGTGTATCTGTGAGTTTTCCTGATTTTAATCGTGACGACCTATTTGGCTTGGACTATTTTATATATATACTCCGGGTGAGAAGGAACCGATATTTGAGAGTTTGTGTTTACTGTTCAGAGGCGGATCGTACCCCGTACCTATATTTGCTTATCCCGTTTATTTACTATGCCTCATACTTGTTTACTTTCTATTGTACTTGATTATTGGACCACTAGTAAGTGTCGATGTCGACCCTTCGTCACTACTTCTTCGGAGTTAGGCTAGATACTTACTGGGTACACGTTAATTTACGTACTCATGCTACACATCTGCACTTATTGTGCATGTATGTATATCTCTGGTGGTCTTTTGGGCGTAAAGGCGTGGCTATTGCAGGGACTTTACAGTGGGATGCATCCCATGTTACGGTCCGCAGCATACAGAGTCTCCATCTGGATTATTTACATTTCCCTGTCTAATTTGTATTCCAGACATATGTTGTATTGTTATTGTACCTTCTCGTAGATGCTCATGCACTTGTGACACCGAATTTTGGGGGTGTTTTAGAATTTGTTTATGGATTGTTTACATTAATACACTTTTACTTATTATTTTAATTAAATTGTACGTAACTATGATTTATTTTAGTGCACTTGTATCTCTATCTAAATACGATTCATGATTTAAAAAAATAATAAAATAAATAATTAATTATTGGCTTACCTAACGACGACGTTGGGCGCCATCAAAACCTGTAGTGGAGTTTGGGTCGTGGTAGCTTGGTAGTAGAGTGTTAGGTTCACTTAGGTCTCATGAGTCATGAGCAAGTCTAGTAGAGTCTTACGGATCGGTATAGAGACGTGCATACTTATCTTTGAGAGGCTACATGGCTGTTAAGAGCACTTCCCTTCTTGATTCCCCGTCGTGCGATTTGATTCCATTGAGGCTTATGCCTACGTTTCCTTTCTACTCATTTTTATACGATGTTTAGCGCTTGTTATCAATTGGGCACCAAGGAGTTGTAAAGGTACCACATATGTGGTGCAAGATATTTCTCCTTGCATGTTCGAGTGGGCTATTATCATCGCCTTATGGAGGTGTGTTCTGTCATTTCAGCCTAGTGTTGGTGTTGCCTACGTTCGAGATTTGATATTTCAAATTTGGTGGAATTCTTGTTAATATTGTGGTTTCGCCATCCTTGATTGAATGCATTCAGGCTCATCGACATATTGGTCTTCATTTGTTTACCTTTAGGTAAAATGTTGTGAGATGGTACCTAAGAGGAAGTTAGCAGAGATGGTTGTGCATTGCGACTTCAGGATCTAATCAGTGTTTCCAGTATTGAAGATTCGAGGGAGATGATCTCTAAGGTGGTTTCTGTGCTTAGGAATTTCGAACATGATGAGAAGTGCTTGATTGGAATGTAGGAAAAGGTGAAGTATTTGATCATTGTCTTTGATGCAATACAACTTCGAGTTTCAAACACGTTGTTGGACCTTCGGGTGATATTTATGAACGAAAGGATTCTTACAGCTGGCGGATCTGTGTGGACCCAGGGAGGTTAGTTAATTTCATGATGGACGTAGGTATAACAACGACGTTGGTGGAGGTCGATATGAGGTTACACATATGGGCTATCTCTTGTGAGCAGGTTAGCGGTTTCATGGTTTTGATGAGGTTCCTACGAAGAGTCCTACTTCCTGCCCAACAGGGGATGCATGTATTATGATAGGAGGTTGAGTGTGCGATGGTGGCTGATAATTCAGAATGTGTTACGATCGGTACAATAAGATCATGCGAGAAGTTATCTAGGTAATGGTGTGGAATCATGGTAAACGGGAAGAAGAGGTCGTTATGAGGTTTGGATCTATGTGATTTCAGTGTAAAGCTAAGTGGGGAAGCCCACCTTCTATAAGTGAGTCACGTGGATGTATGCCTGTATAGTTTCGGGTTTTTAGTGCATTGATGGATTAGTTATGATAAAGAGGAGAAAAACATCAAGGGTATTTTGGATAAGGAAATTTGACATACATGTGCTTCATTTTGCCTTATTGATTCGTGTGCAGGTGTTGGGATGACTCAGATTTTATACTTATGATGGATATAATTTTCAAAGAAAGGAATTCATCCGATTGTTTCTTTGGAGGAGTCCATATGCTAACGGAGCACTAGTTTGTAGTTACATATTCAGGACTAGGTCATAATGGGTGACTCTCAATAATGGTTTTAGTTGGTTCAAGAAATAAAGTGCGATGTTTAAAGATTTTGGGTTCGTTAGGTGGCTAAGGACTGGGTTTTGCAGTAGGGTGTGAAGAATACTTGGGGAAATTCTACGTTATCATCGGGTCTGCGGCACAGTGTTAGAGGAATGGTAGAAACAACTTCGGATTCGTAGGAGGTCTTCTAGAACGGGTGTATCAGTTGGGGTTACTATTGAGTGCATAAGGAGATTATGAGATGGCTGATGAGTATTGAGGCGGTATGGTCTCATTATTTAGGTCACTCGGGATGAGTGTTGTTTAGGTCCATTATGTGTTTGAGTAGAACTACTATTTCTAATGCAAGCCAAGAGTAAATTGGAAGAAGTTGAGTTAGTTAATAGTGGTTTGAATCAGCATGGTTATGGAAATGATCGGTTTCTTTAGGGCGGTAAGTCTATATAGGTGATTCGTGATTGTACGTGCGGTCTTGATAACCACCGTAATTTGATCGGTTTAGAGGTATTTGATTACGTGTAAATGGGTTCCAGAAGAGTTATGGAGGATTAGGGCACAACTTGAGTTCTATGTTTTCTGCGGTTATAGGAATTCGGTTGCGTGCTGCAATTGTTCTTCTGAAATACGTGGAGTGAAAGAGTTCTAGCCGATGAGGTGTTTATTCTACTGGTGATTAAGGGTTTATGATGAAATTCTTGGACTCTCTCATAGTGGAAGGATAGGTACGATGAGTGGTATAGTCATTGGAAGTTGAGGATCAAGGTTGCGTTTCGGTTTCGATAAGAATGTCACGAGCTCGGAGGAGCCCAAGAAGATTTCAGATGTTCAGAATGTGCTGGCCCTTTTTCGAGCGGTCGGAGGATGGTCTATTTTGTGGAAGAAGTGTTGGGTATTGAAATGCAGATGCTTGACAAAGCACTATGGAAATAGCATGGCCAATGACCATTACTGTTTAGAGTTTACTACCTGGTGCGGAAGGTTGTGGGGGTATATCCCACGAGAAGATCATATAAGTCTGATGTGCTACTCATTCGATTGTTAGATATTTAAATCAGGTATGGATATTTTGGTACTGTCGCCAACGAGGGAGATTATGACTAAGAGAAACTCTATTCCTTTGGTTATGGACTGTGGGATTTTGTTCCGGATTTGACGGCTGCTCTTATGTGTCATGAATAGGGTCATTGTGGATCATTGGAAGGTTAGTCGCGCAGTATGGGATGAACAAAATTGGCTTGAGGTCTTCTAGTAGACTTAATGTAAATGCGTGCTCTATATTAGATTAGGTTAGATGTGTTCATTCAGCATAGCACTGCTTATGGAGAAGTCTTCGGGTGCTGGATGTTATTCCTACCCTAATGTATTCTCTGTAATGCTCTATTATGCCATGTGGGACGTGAGACGACTTGATTATTCGCATATGTGTTATGGTCCTAGGTATCTTGTCATTACTACACCTTAGTCGAGCTCGTTTTTGTAACGCATGGCGCTATCCATCTCCCAAGGGTTGTATTTTTGCACTTGGCATGCTCGTGATCGATATTTGGGCATTTCATGGGTTTGAGCAGTTTGGATCGGTAGGTACTTCCTTATTGATTGTTATGTGTCGATCGGGTGGCACGCCACCACAGGCATGCTATTTGTATCGGGTTGCACGCTGCAACGGTATCATGTGTGGATTGGGTTGCACACCACAACAGTGAGATGTTGAGTACGGTTCCCTATACTTGTTTTGTTTGTCTTGTTTCTCGTCTCTGAGAAAGGTTCATAGTATTTGTTGGCTGATTTATTCTTTACGGGGGCTGGGTAGTTCTCTTCCAGAGTTCGTTCTTCCTTGTTTCATGTTCGAGTTGTAGCTTGTTGGTGCATTGATGGCGTAATATGAGATTTTAGTCAGTGTTTGAGGTGGCTTATTGACTGAACAACTTGTACTGGGTGAGACGAGGCTATTGGACATGAAATCAGTGCAATCAGATTTATATAAGGTATATTAGAGGGAAAATATCACTATTTAGTTCAAAATAAGGCAAGAGTTCTTGTTGAGCGGAGGACTCCATGATTTATTTATTTGGTAGGTGGTATGAGCTTTTACGCATCGTTTTCATTGTTGCAGTATCGCAAGGGTTGGATCAGGGCTTATGTACATACGAGGTATACTACGGGCATCAAGTAAGTGAATTTGCAGCTTCTACGGTTGGAGGATGTTATTATGGGCATACGAATTATACGGTACATTGTGTGGTCTCAGTATGGGCGCCTAATCATATTTGATACAGTGGGTGGAGACTGTGTCGGCGCTCGTATGTTGGAATCAAACCTGGTAGAGAATTCCGAATGTTGGAATTTAGTTCTAAAGCTTGTGGGCTAAGGTAGCAGGGAGGATCTTCAATCTAAATCGAGTTAATGTATTCACCTGGGTCGTGGTGGAACGGGTAAGTGTACTAAGCGTTAAACCGTGGTTTTGGGGAAACTCCGGAGCAGTTCTTGGCATGTTCGAAGTGAAGGTTTTAGAATTTCCTAAGTTTGGTTTGAAGTCGACTTTGGTGTTATCGATGTCCGTTTGGAGTTCTGAGCCTTGGAATAGGTTTGTATCATGATTTGTGATTTGCACGCAAAATATGGCGCCATTACAGTATGTTTAAGTGTAATTCGGACGTGTTCATCGAAGTTGGAATGTTTGAAAGTTTAAAAAAAGGTTTTGACCGTCAATTCGTAATTTTATTTGAAGTGATTTGGGGATTCGACTAAGTCCATATCGTGTTTTGGGATGTGTTGGTGCGTTTGAATGGGGTCTCGATGGCCTCAATTTTGAAACGGATTAAAATTTGGATTTGAGGAAATGTTATTGTTGCTGAAGACTGGTGTCATCGCACCTACAGAAGGAGTGGATGCACGCGCAGTCACACAGGTGCGGAGGGGGGAGGGGTCATATGTGCGAAATTCGTGGAGGAATGTTCCGCACCTGCGAGGTCGCAGATGCGGAGAAGAGATTGTAGAAGCGGAATTGGCCAAGAAGGCCTACGGCCGCAGAAGCAGACTTGTAGAAGCGCTTGTTGTCCATAGAGGCGGAAGTGCAAAGGCGATATTTTGGTCCACAGAAACGGGTTTACCTGGGCTGAGATGGAACCGAACCTATGATGAATTTTTTCCGCAGGTGCGATTGAGAGGCCGCAGGTGCGAAAGTCGCTGGGTAGAGGGGTGCTTTTAAATCGAGACTTAGCTCTCATTTCTCTTATTTTCACTTGGATGGCCGAATATGGGGAGCTATTTTGAGGATTTATTCATAAAGCAACACAAGGTAAGTGATTCCCACTAATTGCAAGTTAATTTCATGAATTTCATAAGGATTTAACATGAACAATTATGGAAATTTTGGGATTTTAAGGGGAAACCTAGAAATTGGTATATTTGGATTTTGACCGCGATCTTGGAGATGAAACTATTAGGAATTATTATAAATTGATTAATTATGAGTATTAGAGTATAGTTTTATTAGTTTGCACATTGTTTGAATAGATTCGAATCGATGAGAATCGGTTGGAGGTGTTAGAGAGGCGTTTGAGCCTGTTATGGAACTTCGGAGCGAGGTAAGTCTCCTGTCTAACCTTGTGAGGGGAAAATTATACTGTAAGTTTTATTCTTGTTATCTGCTACATGTTGTGGGAGCTGAACATATATGAGGTGACTAGTGTCCGTGCGCATGCTAGGATTCCTGAGTATGTCCGGGTAGACTAGGATTCACGCCATGCTTTATTTGTACTAGTTGTGTTATTATTACTGACGAGCTCGAAACACACACTTAAATTATGCTCGCCAGTCAAATATAGTATAGTATAATATTGTATCCACATGGATTGAATTTAAACAATATTTTAGTAGTTTCTAGCTTGATTGCTATCCAGGAGAAGCAACAATTGAGATTTATATGATTAATAACTAAAATTAACTAAGATCTAAAGTTATTGACTAATGACTATCGAAACAAGGAATAAACACAGAAGGCTATCAATGGGAGAAAATAGGGTTTTGATAGGATATGTGCAAGATAATTGTTCGGTATCTAATTCTAGATAATTCACTTCTAATGTTCAAGTGAGCCTCTCGAATTCACTCAATTATTAGTTCAAACGTTCAGCAAAAACTCTTTTCTCGATTAACTTTTAACCTCACAAGATGAACCAATTTAAGCACGTGAAAATATGCAAGAATGCGTAGTGGTTTGGTCTTTAGGAGAACCTCTCTCGATTATCCTCCTAACTAGATTTAATCAAAAATTCAACTAGCCTCTTTCGATTACTAAGAATAATTTATGAACTCAACCAATAATATAATGCAAAGATATCTCAAGTTATGCCTCTCTCGATTACATGAACAAGTGAATATAGACACAATAGTTAAATCATCCAAAACTTATTCAATACATAAAATTAGAGTTATAATCTACAAACAATCATGAATACACCAAATCCATCAAACCCTAAAGGGAACTACTCCATAGATATGGAGCAATTCATCACAAATATGTTTAAAGTAAAGGAAAACATAAAATGATCCAAAGTTGGGTCTTGCGTGAGGATTGAGTGATGAACTCTTTGTGCTTTTGCTTCTCCAACTCCTCCTTAGCCTCCTTAGGTCTCCAATATGTCAAAAGTCCAGAAAATAACGTTTTCCATGTATTTATACCCAGTAGGGTCGGCCCCAGACGAAA
Organism: Nicotiana otophora; assembly: GCA_000715115.1. Classification (NCBI taxonomy): domain Eukaryota; kingdom Viridiplantae; phylum Streptophyta; class Magnoliopsida; order Solanales; family Solanaceae; genus Nicotiana; species Nicotiana otophora. Next base: position 97,241 of record AWOL01S0011660.1, read on the forward strand.
TCACCTTTTTCTAGCCGAAATAGGATATTTACTTTGTAAAACATACACAGGAGCGCTGCATGGGGCAACGCACCATGCGGGACATTAGTGGGGAAATCTAGCGAGTTGAGGTTTTCACTTTGCAGGAATTTTACACTAGCGCCCCGCGCCCCGCTACGGATGGCGCGGGGAGGTAATGCAATTTTCTCAGAGTACAGATAAAACTTCAATTTTTGACATCTAGACTTGGTCCTCGACACCCGAACATGATCCCGACTTAATCTCTTGGGCTTTTACTCAGACTTCAAAGCTCCAAATCGCTCGAATTCATTCCATAATAGCTAGATAGCTTGGAATCACTCCTACAAGGCATAAAACAGACAATAAGTGCAATACACTATCAATTAAAGCTCACAACAAGTAAAGTGCAGTGAATTACAATGCGATAAGCGACTAAAACCTGAAATTATAGCCTACCATCAATACCCCATACTTAAACCATTGCTCATCCTCGAGCAATCCATTTACACTTTATATAGATACGACATTTTTAACAACTCTAATAACTCATTACACCAAGAGTATTTAAAACAGATTAAGCACAATACTGTAACATCCTCGCCTCAAGATTTGACTCATAAGCACTACACATTATTTATAACCAGCTCACTTACTCTAACACAGAGGTCAAGCATTACCTTTCCTTCATGAATTAAGTGCCCTCACACAACAATAGAGAGTAGTCCCACATACAATCAATTTTAAGAACAAATAGGAATTCAAGATAGAAAGAATTCACTCACCCCAGAAACAACATTTATATGCCACAAAAGACGTATCATATGCTTGCCCGTAGTGTACTACTCTACTAATTGAGCTCATTCAGTCAAGGATCAAGTAGAACTTTCATTGGTTTTAATGTAGGCTATAAGATGGGTATGATACATTTAGATATAAGAGTGACTACACCTCCCTAAGCACTTTAATACATATACATTTCATTGCTCAAAACCCCACAATTATGTCAAACCATAACTCCACTTTCACATCAATATACATTAACTCCCTACTTCTTTTAGCACAATTACATCAAGTGTCACCACTATCAAAGAATTATTTGCACAACAATACAACATTTCTTTTTCTTTTCTTTTTCAATTCAAATGGCTCTTACTTTTCCAAAACATTGCACCTTTTTCCTTATTTCATTAGTTCCACTCAAAAGCCAATCCAACCACCCCACACTTTAACTTTTGGAAAGTTCATATCAAATTTAAGTGCTCACGAGAGGCACAAGTTCAAATAGATGGTCAATTCAAATAAATGGGTAAGACTTGTACTGTGGTTGCTAAAGAAACAGGATTACCGGCTCAACAAGGTTAACTAATATACCTAAAAATTAGGTGGGTAAAAGCATATAACTGTCTCAGCAAAGAAATTCCTATATCACTTCTAAGACTGAATAAAACAACTATTTAGCTTTGCAAACACACGGGGAAAGTTCTAGACATCAAATGCAATGCACAAAATAACACAAAACCTCACACACATCTGGAACATAGCTCACTCAGGATCGGACTCATCAAAACACTCTAGCAGTTAAGTAAAGTTAAGATCATACAATTTAAGGTACTTATATAAGAGTCAAAAACTGAGCCTAGTAGTCACAACTAAAGCACTCACTATTCTCAAGGCATCATAAGGTCAAGAGATATCGCTTTCAATTCAAATCACAGCACATGGTTTCCTACTACTCTACAAAAGAAAAAATAACTATACCCAGTTCAAACAAAACCCTTGAAAAAGAACCGCGAGATAAAGAAAAATCAGTTACACTACCAAAACAAAAAAATCTTTTTTGTCTTTTTCTTTCGACTTTAATCCCTCAAGAAACCTGTCAAATGATATCCATCGTCGGTAAAATCAAAGGTTTTTCAATTTTTATGATTTATATTCAATATCTAACTTCTACAACTAACAAAAAGAAACACATATACAAACATACATACAAATACCCCCACCCAACCCTTTAAGTTGTGGCATGTCCCCATGACACAATTAAAATGAATAAGGTAAATGAAACCTCCCTGAATATCTAGTCGGGGTCTGAGTCGAAGTCAGGCTCTATTCCTTGTGCCTGAACTAATGCACACATCCATGCAGACAACCTCTTCTTGGCCTTCTTGGGATACACCCCGCAATTATCTTTCTTGCTCACTACAGCCTTCTCTTTCGAGGCCTCCACTTTCCATTCAACACTCACACTTGGTTTTTAGTTTTGCACCCCCTTTTATATATCCATCTTGAAATTCACAATCTCTTCACCCACTCTAAGCATGAGGTTTCTCTCATGTATATCTAATATCACTCTACTCGTCGCTAAGAATTGTCTTCCTAAGATGAGGGGGACCTCCTTGTTTTCCTCTGAATTCACCACTATAAAATCCACAGGAAATACAAACTTATCCACCCGAACTAATACATATTGCACTATCCCCTCGGGTATTAAAGTAGTTTGGTTTGCCAGCTGCAAAGATATTGGTGCAGACCTTATCTCTCCGATCTCCTTCTGTAGTTTCCCGTAAATAGATAGAGGCATTAAATTAATTGAGGAACAAGAATCACATAAATATTTATCAAAATTGATAATTCCTAATGAGCAAGGTATAGTAAAACTCCCTGGATCTCCACACTTATGTGGGAGTTTTTTTGCAATATCGCGCTACAATGATTTGTGAGCTTGACCACTGAGGCCTCCTCTATCTTCCTCTTCTTTGTGAGGATCTCTTTCATAAATTTGACATAAACATGCATTTATGAGAGCACTTCTGTAAACGGTAAGTTTACATGAACCTGTTTCAGCACATCTAGAAATCTCTCAAATTGCTTGTCCAACTTTTCTCTATATAGCCTTTGAGGAAAAGGTAAAGTAGGCATATGCTCGCTCTTCTCAAGTTCCTCCCTTCTTGAGTTTTCTTCTTCTTCTTCTTCTTCTTCTTCTTCTTCTTCTCAGTTTTCATCGGCCCTTTCTTCTTTTTATCAACATCATTCTTCAGTTGCTCCCACTTTCTTTTTCAAGTATCACCTCTTTTTGGATCGAGGTGAGATCTTTCAACACTTGATCACTTCTCAGAGTTATAACATTCACTATTTCTTTGGGATTCTTTTCAGTATCAGCGGGGAGAGTGTCTAAAACTCTCTCAGATAATATTGTTGCAATCTGTCCCACTTGTCTCTCCAGGTTTCGCAAACCAGTGCCCAATTCTTTGATAGCTGCTCTATGAGAGTCCATTCTCTCATCTGTTGTGATAATAAAATCCTTCATTAGATCTTCTAGACCAGACTGAATGGGATGTTGAGGCTGAAATTGCTGCCTCTACTGATTTTGGTATGCTGTAGCTCCTTGTCCTTGCGGTCTAGAGTTATTTTTCTTCCAAGCATTCGCAGTACCTCCAGGTGAATTGCATGAAAATCTGGGGTGCCTCTGACCCATTGCATTGAAATTGTAGTTTCCCACAACATTACTTCCTCAGTTGAGGCTTGACACTCATGAATAGGGTGTCCTCTTCCACATATATCACAATCTACGTGAGTCTCACTTTGTATCGAGGCTAAGGTCAGCTTCCTTATCTCTTTGGTCATAGCATCAAGTTGTACCTGTACAGATGCGTTAGCATCAACCCGGTGAACACCAATTTATCTTCTTCTTTCCACACTCTCAGAGGGCCATTGATTAGAATCTTCAAATAACTCATCAAGAGTTGTGACTATATTTTCTGGAGTCTTCTTCATCAATGGGCCACCTACTGCATTGCTCAATGTTCTATGTGAGGTCGGTGTCAATCTATCCCAAAAGTCCTGGAGTTGCATCAAGAGTTTAATTTCTCTATGTTGACACTCCCAAACAATATCCTTACACCTTTCCCATGCTTCAAAAACAATTTATGTATATTTTTGGCAGAAGTTATGGATTTTTCTTCTAAACTTGCCCTTCTTAGCTAAGGAGAAATATTTATCGAGGAATTTTCTGGTCATCTCCTCCCAAGTTCTAATTGATCCAGTGGGAAAGCTTTGAAGCCACTGTTTTGCATCATCTTTAAGTGTGAAGGGGAATGGCCTTAAGTACACTGCATCTTGTGACATACCATTGTATTGAAATATGTTCATAATCTCCTAGAAGTACATTAGATGTGTATTTGGATCTTCGTTTGGCTTCCCTTTGAAGACACATGTAACAACCCAGCCGGTCATTCTGAGTATTACATCCCCGTTCCCCCATTTACTGCTAATCCTGTGTTAAATTATAATTTTGTGACTTGTCGTGGAGGTTTCAGAATGAATTGGAACACTCAGTTCCAAGATTTAAAGCTTAAGTGGAAATAGTTATCCCGATATTGATTTATATGTAAACAACTCCGGAATAGAGTTTTGATAATATTTATAGCTCCGTATGGTAATTTTAGACTTAGGAGTGCATCCGGAACATTATTTGGAAGTCCGTAGCTTAATTGGGTTTGAAATGGAGAAAATAGGAAATTTACGTTTGAAAGTTTGACCAAGGAGTTGACTTTTTATATCGGGGTCAGAACCAGTTTTGAAAATTTTTATAGGTCCGTTATGTCATTTATGACTTGTGTGCAAAATTTGAGGTCAATCGGACTTGATTTGATAGGTTTCGACATTGAATGTAGAAGTTAGAATTTCTTAGTTTCATTAAGCTTGAATTGGGGTATGATTTGTGTTTCTAGCATTGTTTGATGTGATTTGAGGCTTCAACTAAGTTCGTATGATATTTTGGGACTTATTGGTTTAATTGGGTGAGGTCCCGGGGGCCTCAGGTGAGTTCCGGATGGTTAACAGATCAAATTTGTACTTAGAACAAAGGTGGGAATTTCTGCCTACTGATTCAACTGCACTTGCGGAAATTACCACGCAGGGACGAGCTCGCAGAAGCAAGTATGGAATCACAGAAGCGTGAGGTCCGCAGAAGCGACAAAATGGTCGCAGATGCGGTCTGGGCTAATGAGGGAGTGGACCGCAGAAACGAGTCTGCAGAAGCGAAAGCAGTCGCAGAAGCGGAAGCTTCACTAGAAAAGTAGAACCGCAGATGCGGTTAAAAATTTCGCAGAAGCGGAACCTCTAGGCAGTGTACAAAAATAGAGGGGTCCGAGATTTTCTCATTTTTGGACATTCCAAACACGGGTTGAGGCGAATATTCAGAGAGAATTTACGGAAAACCTTGAGGTAAGTCACTTACGATCATTGTTAGTCAATAATATCGAATTATCATTGAGTATTTCGACTAGATTACGTGATTTTGAGGTGCAATTTGAGGATTTGGACCTAGGATTTCAAAATAAGAATTTAAGATTTGGAGGTCGAGTTGATGTCGAAATTTGGTATGGTTGGACTCTTGGTTGTATGGGTGTTCATATTTTATAACTTTTGTTGGGTTTTGCGAAATGGGCCCCACTGGTGATGTTTGAGTTAAATTTTGGATTTTGTTGGAAAATTAGTATTTGCATATGGAATTAATTCCTACACTTTGTGTTGACTGTATCAAATTACTTATGACTAGATTCGAGGCTTTAGGGGGCCGATTCGTGAGGCAAAGGAGCATTCGAATAAAATATTTCACGGTTTGAGGTAAGTAACACTTCTAAACTTGGTTTTGAGGGTATAAATCCTTGAATTACGTGTTATGTGAATTGTATGAAGGTGACGCACATGCTAGTGACAGGCGTGTGGGTGTGTACCATAGAAATTGTGACTTAAACAAATTCTGTGGAGTTGTAAAATTAAAAAATCATGTTATTATCCGCATATGCACCACGTGTTAGAGAAATTGAGCTGAGGCTAGTATTAAAGATCATGTTAGGCTACGTGCCGATATTTTGGGACCCATAGGGTCGTGTGGCTGTTGAATTAATTATTGTAAAATGTATATTTCATACTCAGTCATGTTCATCCATTGCGAGGATATTTATGGGATCGAGCTGCGCGCTGTAGCAGGCCATATTGACTTTATATTTATTATTATTATATGGATCGGGGCTGTACGCCGCAATATGACTTATAGGCTTTATTATTATGGGATCGTACAACATGCCGCAGTAGGCCATATCGGCTTTATGTAGCGCTTGGGCTGCAGGAGCCCCTCTAGAATCTGCATCCCCTACAGGGAGCGCAGTTGATGTTTATATTTGGGATGTACTTCCCAGAGCATGGAGTTGTCTTATTTATTTATTTATTTATTTATCTTAGGGATGGATCTTGCCCAAAGCATATATAGTTTTGGGTTGGATTGGCCTTATACAGTATTGAGTGACTCACTCTCAGTCGACGTATATATATATGGGATGGAGCATCCCTGGGCTAGATTGGCCATATATAATACTGAGTGATTGAGTATTTTGAGATTGTGAATACATGAGGTTTCCACTGAGGTGCATCACATACAATATGTATATTGGCATGTAGATATAGAGATGTCATATTCCTCATATCATTTAGAATTGATCTATTTTACTTGTACTGAGTTTAACTGTTGAACAAGAAAGCATGCCTACAATATCTGTATTGGTATTTCTATACTGGACTGTACATGTTGAGCTCGTCACTACTTTCAGCCCAAAGGTTAATCTTGTTACTTATTGAGTTGGTTGTACTCATACTACACTCTGCACCTCGTGTGAAGATCCAAGTACTTCCGGATACGGCGGTTGCTAGATTTGTGGAGTTTTTTGTTGGAGACTAGTAAGGTAGCTGCTTGACGTCCACAGACCGCGACTCTTTTTCCTTTTAGTTGTTTGTACTATCCTACATTTGCAGATAGTGATTGTATCCCTCAGACTATGTTTTCATGTAGATGCTCATGTACTCAGTGACACCGGATTTTGGGAGTGTTTTATATTAATATTTGTGAGATTTTTATATTGAATTTAAATATTATGTTTTCAAACTTAAAATATTGTTGTGGTTTATTGAGGTTGTCGGCTTGCCTAGTATTGAGATAGGCGCCATCACAACATGCGAATTTTGGGTCGTGAGAAGTTGGTATCAGAGCCTAAGTTACATAGGTCTCACGAGTCATGAGCAGGTTTAGAAGAGTCTTGCGGATCGATACAGAGACATTTGTACTTATGTTTGAGAGGTTGCCGAACCCTTAGGAAAATTTCACTTTCTTGTATTCTGTCGTGCAACTGTGTTGATTTCGGAAACTACATTTTTTGTTATTCTATTCTCTCACACATGGTGAGGACACGTACTACCAGATTGGATGGCCAACTACCAGTGCCACCAGTTAGGGCCGCGAGAGGCCGGGGCCGTGGTAGAGGTCGAGGTGTAGTTCGTACAACAGTTGAAGCCACACATATGGAACCACTAGTTTCTCCACCTCATGAGCAGGTTCCAGATATAGTTGAGCCGGCGGGGCCAGCTCAGGCACCATCTATGCCTATTGTGATTCCATGCCTTCAGGAGGCTTTGGCCTAGATATTGACATTTTGTATTGGCCTTGATCAGGTGGTTTCGGCTCAGGCCGCACCATCAAATTCTCAGGCCGCACCATCGAATTTTCAGGCCGGGGAGGTACTCAGACCCCTGTCGCCCGTACTCTAGAGCAGGTAGTGTAGGGACTTCAGATACCGGGAGCACTACCAGTCCAGCCGGTTGTAGTTGATTAGGACTAGGTAGGTCCTATTATGAATGACGAAGAGTAGAAGAGATTAGAAAAGTTTGGGAGACTCCGTCCTCCAACTTTCAGTGGAATAAAGTTAGAGGATGCTTAGGATTTCTTGGACAGGTGCCAACACATGCTTCGTACAACGGGTATTCTAGAGATCAGTGGGGTCTCATTTACTACTTTTCAACTGGCTGGAGTAGCCTTCAAATTATGGGAGACTTAGGAGAGGAGCAGACCAGTTGGTGCAACACCACTATCATGGCATGAGTTCTCAGTATTATTTATGGAGAAATTTGTGCCACAAACCCGCAGAGAGGAATTGCACAGGAAATTCGAGTATTTACATCAGGAGGACTTGTCAGTAACTCAGTATGAGATGCAGTTTTCAGAATTGACTCGTCATGAAGTTTGGTTGGTTCCCACTGAGAGGGAGAAGATCATGAGGTTCATTAATGGCCTTAACCAACAGTTCCGTTTTGTTATACCTCTGGGAAATATAGCAGGTGCTAAATTCGACGAGGTGGTTCACAGTGATCGACGGCTAAAAATGGTCCATACTCAGGAGCGTGAGGAGAGGGAGGCCAAAAGGTCTCGTGGTCTGGGTAAATCCAGCGGTGTTCCTTCTCGGTGACAACCCTATCACAACAGGGGTTGACCTTATATGCCTGTACAGATGGCTCGTCCAGCTCATCGTGGCGCATCAACTAGCCATGGTTCATAGAGTGCTTGACCGAGTCAGTCTTCTCTTAGTGCACTTCTAGCTCAGAGTTCATCTCGTGAACCATCAGTTCAAAGTTCATATATACCGGGTACTTCTGGTTCTCGAGGTCCACCTCAGTACTCGCCACCATTCTTCGAGAGGGATTGCTATGAGTGTGGAGAGCTGGGTCATGTGAGGAAATATCATCCCCGCCTTTCACGAGATCCAGTTCAGTAGAGGAGTCAGGATACGACTCCTGCACCGATTGCTTCACCACCCACATAACCAGCTCGGGGTGGGGCTCAGGCAACGAGGGGTCTCCCAAGAGGGGGAGGTCGATCAGGTGGCGGTCAGGGCCGATTCTATGCTATTCCTACCAAGCCAGATGCCGTTTCTTTGGATGCAATGATCACATGTATTGTATCAGTGTGCCACAGGGAAGCTTCTACATTATTTAACCTTGGTTCCACATATTCGTATGTTTCATCATATTTAGTTCCTTATATGGATATGTCCCGTGAGTCCTTAGTTTCACATGTTCCTGTATCTAAGGTGGTGGGCGATACTATTATTATGGACCATGTGTATCGGTCGTGTGTGGTAACTATTGGGGGACTGAAGACTAGAGTGGATCTCTTATTGCTTAGTATGGTTGATTCGATATAATCTTAGCTATGGATTGGTTGTCTTCATGTCATGCTATTCTGGACTATCACACAAAAACAATGATGTTGGTGATATCGGGATTACCGAAGGTCGAGTGGAGAAGTTCTCTAGATTATATAAACAACAGGCTAATTTCCTACTTGATGGCCCAACGGATGGTTGGGAAGGGGTGTTTGTCATATTTGGCCTTTGTGTGAGATGTTGATGCAAACACTTCTACAATTGATTCTGTACTGGTAGTGTGAGACTTTCCGAATGTATTTCCTGCAGACTTATCGGGTATGCCACTTGACAGGGATATTGATTTCGGTATTGACTTGGTGCCGGGTACTTATCCCATTTCTATTCCTCCGTATCGTATGACACCCGCTAAATTGAAGGAATTGAAAGAGCATCTTTAGGAACTTCTTGATAAGGGGTTTATTAGGCCTAGTGTGTCGCCTTGGGGTGCGCCATATCTATTTGTGAAAAATAAAGATGGTACTATGCGAATATGCATCAACTACTAGCAGTTGAACAAAGTTACAATCAAGAATAAGTATCCTTTGCCACGTATTGATGATTTATTTGATCAGCTTCAAAGAGCGAGGGTGTTCTCCAAAATTGATTTGAGATCTAGGTATCACCATTTGAAAATTCGGGATTCAGATATTCTAAAGATGGCATTCAGGACCCGTTATGGTCAATTTCTCGTGATGTCTTTTGGGCTGACCAACGCCCCAACAACATTTATGCACTTGATGAATAATGTATTCCAGCCGTATCTAGACTTGTTTGTTGTAGTAATTATTGATGATATACTGGTGTACTCACGTAGCCAGGAGGAACATGCACAACATTTGAGTATTGTACTACAAAGGCCGAGGGAGGAGAAACTTTATGCCAAATTCTCTAAGTGTGAGTTCTAGCTTAGTTTGGTGGCATTATTGGGACATATAGTGTCCAGTGAAGGAATTCTGGTGGATCCGAAGAAGATAGAGGCAGTTCAGAGTTGGCCCAGGCCATGTTTAGCTAGTGAGATTCAGAGTTTTCTCAGCTTGGCCGGGTATTATCGTCGCTTTGTGGAGGGCTTCTCATCTTGAATTCATCCTTATTGTTGATTTGCCTCTTGCAATTGATGTTCAGGCCTTGGCTAACAAGTTTGTGAGATTAGATATTTCGGAGCCCAGTCGGGTTCTAGCTTGTGTGGTTTCTCGGTCTTCTTTATATGACCACATTAGAGAGCGACAATGTGATGATCCCCATTTGCTTGTCCTAAAGGACATAGTTCAGGACGGTGATTCCAAAGATGTTACTATTGGAGATGATGGGATGTTGAGGATGTATGGCCGGATTTGTGTGCCAAATGTAGATAGACTGCGTGAGTTGATTCTTAAAGAAGCCCACAGTTCGCAGTATTCCATTCATCCGGGTGCCGCAAAGATGTATCAGGACATGAGACAATACTATTGGTGGAGAAGGATGAAGAAAGATATAGTGGGGTTTGTTGCTCAGTGTTTAAATTGTCAGCAGGTGAAGTACGAGAATCAGAGACCGGGCGAATTGCTTCAGAGACTTGAAATTCCGAAGTGGAAATGGGAGCGTATTACCATGGACTTCGTAGTTGGACTCCCACTGACTTGAGGAAGTTTTATACTGTTTGGGTAATTATGGATTGGTTAACCAAGTCCATTTATTTTATTCTAGTTGGGACTACGTACTCTTCGTAGCGGTTGGATGAGATTTATATATGCGAGATTGTTCGCCTACACGGTGTGCCAATGTCCATTATTTTAGACCGAGACACGCAATTTACATCACAATTATGAAGAGCAGTACAACAATAGTTAGGCACATAGGTACAGTTGAGTACAACATTTTACCCTTAGACGGATGGGTAGTCCAAGCGCACTATTCAGATATTGGAAGATATACTACGCGCTTGTGTTATAGATTTTGGGGGTTCTTGGAATCCGTTTCTGCCACTTATAGAGTTTTCTTACAATAACAACTACCAATCGAGCATTTAGATGGCTCTGTATGAGGCTTTATATGGGAGACAATATCGATCTCTGGTGGGTTGGTTTGAGCCGGGTGAGGCTAGGCTATTGGGTACTGATTTAGTTTAAGATGCTTTGAAGAAGGTTAAATTGATTTAGGATCGACTTCCCACGGCGCATCCTAGAAAGAAGAGTTATGCCGGCTGGAAGGTTCGTGATGTTGGTTACATGGTAGGAGAGAAGGCACTACTCCGTGTTTCGCCTATGAAGAGTGTTATGAGGCTCGGGAAGAAGGTCAAGTTGAGTCCTAGGTATATTGGACCTTTTGAAGTACTTAAAAGGATTGGAGAGGTGGCTTATGAACTTGCATTGCCGCCTAGTCTATCGGGTGTTCATCTAGTGTTTAATGTATCCATGCTCCGGAAGTATGTCGGAGATCCGTCTCATGTTTTGGATTTCAGTACATTGCACTTGGAAGCTAATTTGACTTATGATGTGGAGCCGATGGACATTTTGGACCGACAAGCTTGAAAGTTGATATCAAAGAATATAGGTTTAGTGAAAGAGTAGTGGAGAGACCAGCCAGTTGGAGAAGCTACTTGAGAGACTGAGCGGGAGATGCAGAGCAAATATCCACACATATTTGAGACTCCAAGTATAATTCTAAACCCGTTCGAGGATGAATATTTGTTTAAGAGGGGGAGAATATAACGACCCAGCCGGTCATTTTGAGTATTATAGCCCTGTTCCCCCATTTACTTCTAATCCTGTGTTAAATTATAATTTTGTGACTTGTCGGAGAGGTTTAAGAATGAATTGAAGCACTTAGTTTCAAGATTTAAAGCTTAAGTTGAAATAGTTGGCCGGATGTCGACTTATGTGTAAAAAACTCTGGAATAGAGTTTTGATGATTTTAATATCTCCGTATGGTGATTTTGGAGTTAGGAGTGTGTCCGGAAAATTATTTGGAAGTCCGTAGCTAAATTAGGCTTGAAATGGCGAAAATAGGAAATTTAATTGGAAGTTTGACTGGGGAGTTGACTTTTTGATATCAGGATCGGAATCCAACTCTAAAATTTTTCATAGGTCCGTTATGCCATTTATGACTTGTGTGCAAAATTTGAGGTCAATCGGACATGATTGGATAGGTTTCGACATCGAATGTAGAATTTGGAATTTCTTAGTTTCCTTAAGCTTGAATTAGGGCATGATTCGTGTTTTTAGCATTGTTCGATGTGATTTGGGGCTTCGACTAAGTTCGTATGATGTTTTGGGACTTATTGGTATAATTGGTTGAGGTCCCGAGGGTCTCGGGTGAGTTCCATATGGTTAACAGATCAAATTTGGACTTAGAGCAAAGCTGGGAATTTTTGCCTACTGATGCAATCACACTTGTGAAGATTATCACGCAGGTGCGAGCTCGCATAAGCGAGTCTAGCATCAGAAGCGTGAGGTACGCAGAAGCGTACGAAGCCTCACAGAAGCGTGACCGCAGAAGCGACAAATTGGTCGCAGATGCGGCATGGGCTAATAAGGGACTGGACCACAGAAGCGGACGCTTCTTCACAGAAGCGAGTCCGCAGAAGCGAACCCCTTGTCCGCAGAAGTGAAGGCAGTCACAGAAGCGGAAGCTTCACCGCAAAAGCGGAACTGCAGATGCGGTTAAAAATTCCGCAGAAGTGGAACCTCTGGGCAGTGTACAAAAATAGAGGGGTCCGAGATTTTCTCATATTTGGATATTCCAAACACGGGTTGAGGCAATTGTTCAAAGAGAATTCATGGGAAAACTTGAGGTAAGTCAACTGTGATCATTGTTAGTCAAGAATATCAAATTATCATTGAGTATTTCGACTAGATTACGTGATTTTGAGGTGACGTTCGAGGATTTGGACCTAGGGATTTCAAAATAAGAATTTAAGATTTGGAGGTAGAGTTGATGTCGGAATTTGGTATGGTTGGACTCGTGGTTGAGTAGGCGTTCATATTTTGTAAATTTTGTTGGGTTCCGAGACATGGGCCCCACTGGCGATTTTTGAGTTAAATTCCAGAGTTTGTTGAAAAATTAGTATTTTCATATGGAATTAATTCCTATATTTTTTGTTGACTATATCGAATTAATTGTGAATAGATTCGAGGCGTTCAGGGGCCGATTCGTGAGGCAAAGGCGTATTGGAATAAATCATTTCATGGTTTGAGGTAAGTAACACTTCTAAACTTGGTTCTAAGGGTATAGATCCCTGAATTCCGTAAAAATTGTGACTTAAATAAATTCTGTGGAGTTGTAAAATTAAAGTATTATGTTATTATCCGTATATCCTCTACGTGTTAGAGAAATTGAGTTGAGGCTCGTATTAAAGATCATGTTTAGATTACGTGTCGATATTTTAGGACCCATAGGGTAGTGTGACTATTTAATTAATTGTTTTAAAATGTACATTTCATACTCACTCACGTTCATCCATTGCGAGGATATTTATGGGATCGAGCTGCGCGCCGCATCATGTCCTATTGGCTTTATATTTCTTATGGATCGGGGCTGCACGCCACAACAGACCTTATAGGCTTTATTATTATGGGATCAGACTACATGCCACGGTAGGCCATATTAGCTTTATATAGCGCTTGGGTTGAAGGAGCCCCTCCGGAGTCTGCACCCCCCACAGTGACCGCAATTGATGTTTATATTTAGGATGGACTTCTGAGGGCATGGAGTTGCCTTATTTATCTTAGTGATGGATCTTCTCTGGGCATGGATCTTGCCCAAATAATATATATTTTGGGTTGGATTGGCCTTATACAGTACTGAGTAACTGACTGTCAGTCGACGATATATATATATATATATATATATATGGGATGGATCTCCCCTGGGCTGGATTAGCCATATACAGTACTGAGTGATTGAGTATTTTGAGATTGTGAATACATGAGGTTTCCACTGAGGTGCATCACATACAGCATGCACATTGGCATGTAGATATAGAAATGTCATATTCCTCATATCATTCAGAATTGATCTATTTTACTTGTATTGAGTTTAACTGTTGAAGTTGAAAGCATGCGTACAATTTCTCTACTGTTATTTTGTCACGATCCAAAACCTAACCCGTCGTGATGGCGCCTATCGTGATACTAGGCAAGCCAACATTTTCAAAACACTTTCAACATTTAACAGAAATGAATTAAGATATTTAAATAACCGGAGTTTTTCATAGAAACGGGGTAAAACCCAAAGCATAAGTGTGGAAAAGTAGCCCGACATCGGGGTGTCACTAAGTCATGAGCATCTAAACAACCAGTCTAGAAACAGAGTCTACAACAGTCTGTTCCAAAATGCCAATGCAGGAAAGAGAAGATAATAAGAAAGGAGAGACAAGGACTGCGAACGCCGACAGCTACCTCGTAAGACTCCGATACTCATCCACGCACGAGATCAACATCCGCCGTGTCCGGGAACACCTGGATCTGCACACGAGATGCAGTGAGTAACGTGAGTACATCAAACTCAGTAAGTAATAATAATAAATAAGGAACTGAAGATAGTGACGAGCTACACAGTTATAGTTCATGTTTAATAATTCTAGCAAAGAATAGACATGCTTTCAAATCCAGCAGTTTAAGTCAAATTAATTTTATTCAGTTCAAGTTCAGGTAATCCGGATATAAAATCTTTCAGAAATTTCCTAATAATGACTGATAACAACTAAGTGCAACAACAAATGAAAAACAAGTACAACCTCTCAGGGCAACAGTCACTCAACTCGTCATAACATATCAATCACTCGGCTCTTAGCCCTCAGTACTCACACTTAATGGGTATCTGGCTCACCGGGGGTGTGCAGACTCCAAAGGGGCTCCTTTCAGCCCAAGCGCTATAATCCACACGGACAACTCACGTGCTATTGTATCAATATATGGATCCGTACGAACAACTCACGTGCCATAGTATCAATACCCCACAAACATCACAAAGATCAGCCCAAACAAGATAACATAGTGTATCAGCAAGAATCAAGAAGAGATTGAGATATGATACGCAAGTAAAACTATGAATGAGTACACGACATCAATTAGCAAATAATTCAACAAGTACGCGACCTCTGTGGGTCCTAACAGTACCATCACATAGCCTAAGCATTATTTCTAACATGATTTGCAGTCAAATTTCTATAACACAGGGAGAGCATATAGCTAACAATAAGTTATTCAACTTTATAGCTCCACGGAATGGACCAAGTCCCAATCCCTACGGTGCACGCCCACACGGCCGTCACCTAGCATGTGCGTCACCTAGCATGTGCGTCACCTCCAAAATACTCACATAATCTAATAATACGGGGTTTCATACCCCCAGGACCAGATTTAAAACTGTTACTTACCTCAAACCGTGCAAAATCCTACTCCGCAAAGCCTTTGCCACTAGAATCATTCTCCAAACGCCCAGAATCTATCCACAAGCAGTACAATATAATTAATATAGGGTAAAAAAAATCAGTTCCACAAGAAAAACACGAAATTATAAGCCAAAATCCAAAATAGGCTCAAACCAAGCCCCGGTTCCACGTTTAGAAATTCGATAAAAGTACCAAAACCCGAAAGCCCATTCACTCACGAGTCTAACCATACTAAATTCATCACAATCCGACATCAGTTGGTTCTCCAAATCCCAAACATCAACTCTCCAAATCTCAAACCCTAAACCCTCAAATGTGACTTCAAAAGCTCGCTAATTAGGTGTGGAAATCAGTGGGAAATCAAGATTTATGATACAAAACGAGTACAAGAAGCTTAACTCAATAATCCCCTCGAAAGTCTTCTCCATAATCGCCTACTTCCGAGTCTTAAATGGTGAAATAAAACTAAAATCACGAACCCCTTGCTTTTCAACCTTCTGCCCAGACTTTTCGCTTCTGCGGACCAGTTGTCGCATATGCGACGCCGTACCTGCGGAAAATCCATCTCATATGCGGATTCCACTTAAAATTCTAGATTCTTCTCCTGCGGTTACAAGACTGCATCTGCGCCTATCGCAGGTGCGGAAACCCATCGCACCTGCGGCTAAAACTTACACCTGCGCCCAGCTGCCCGCTTTTGCGACCATCGCAGTTGCGGGCAAATCTTCTCACCTGCGGCTTCTGCTCAGATCATCCTTGGTCGCTTCTTAGGTCCCATCCATGCTTCTGCAAGCTCGCACCTACAGTTCCCATTCCACAAGTGCGATTACACCAGCAACAACAACCCTTCGGCTCACCCTTCAAATCCAAAACCAAGTCCGAAACCTCCCGAATTCCACCCGAGGCCCCCGTGACCTCAACCAAACATGACAACAAGTCATATAACCCAATACGAACTTAGTCGAACATTTGAATCACTCAAAACAACATCAAAACACCGATTACACCCAGATTCAAGCCTAAAGAACGTCTAAACTTCCGAATTCTACAAACGATGCCGAATCATACCAAACCATGTCTGATGGACCTCAACGTTTGCACACAAGTAATATTTAACATTAAAGACCTACTCTAACTTCTGGAATCAGAATCTGACCCCGATATCAAAAAGTCAACCCCCCCGTAAAAGTTCCCAAAAATCTGGCTTTCGCCATTTCAAGCCTAAATCAGCTACAGACCTCAAATTTACCGTCCAGACATTTTCCTAAGTCCAAAATCACCCAACGGAGCTAATGAAACTGACAGAACTCCATTCCGGAGTCATCTTCACACCATTCCAACCACGGTCAAAATCCTAAGACTTAAGCTTCTGTTTTAGGCACTAAGTGTCCCAAAGCACCCTAAAACCAAAAACAAGATCGCCCGGCAAGTCACATAAGCAGAAATAGATACGGGGAATGCAGTAAATAGGGGATCAAGGCTATACACTCGCAATGACCGGCCGGGTCGTTACATCCTCCCCCTCTTAAAATAATCGTTCGTCCTCGAATGAGCATAGAGATATACCTGAAGCGGTGAAAATTTGAGGATAATGGCTGCGCATATCATGCTTAGTCTCCCAAGTCACCTCCGACTGGCTGACCCCTCCACTGAACCTTCACGTAAGGAATGTTCTTCGACCTCATCTTTCGAACCTTCCTATCCAAGATCGCCACTGACTTCTCAACATAAGATAAATCCTTGTCCAACTAGGCTGAGCTGAAATCCAACACGTGAGACAGATCGCTATGATACTTCCAGAGCATAGAAATATGGAATATTGTGTGAACTCCTGCTAGACTGGGAGGTAAACCAACCTTATAAGCAACCTCCCTAGTGTTTTGCAACACTTCAAATGGACCGATAAACCTCGGACTCAGCTTGCCCTTCTTTTCCAACCTCATAACGCCCTTCATAGGTGAAACCCGGAGCAAGACCATCTCTCCAACCATGAATGCAACATCGCGAACCTTCCGATCCGCATAACTCTTATGTCTGGACTGGGCTATGCATAGTCTATCCTGAATCACCTTAACCTTCTCCAAAGCATCTTGAACTAAGTCTGTACCCAATAATCTAGCCTCGCCCGGCTCGAACCAACCCACTGGAGACCTACACTGCCTACCATATAGAGCCTCATACGGTGCCATCTGGATGCTCGACTGGTAACTATTGTTGTAGGCAAACTCTGCTAGTGGCATGAACTAATCCCACAAACTCCCATACTCCATCACACAAGCACAAAGCATATCCTCTAATATCTGAATAGTGTGCTCGGACTACCCGTCCGTCTGAGAGTGAAATGTTATGCTCAACTCCACTCGAGTACCTAACTCATGCTGCACGACCCTCGAGAACCATGATATAAATTACGTACCTCGTACAGAGATGAAAGATACCGGTACAACATGAAGCCTGGCGATCTTACAGATATACACTCGAGCCAGCTGCTCGGAAGAATAGGTAGTTATCACAGGATTAAAATGAGCTTCCTTGGTCATCCGGTCCACAATCACCCAAACTGCATCAAACTTTCGCTGAGTCAGTGGAAGTTCAACAACGAAATCCATAGTGATCCGCTCCCATTTCCACTCCGGAATCTCTAACTTCTGAAGCAACCCACCTGGTCGCTGATGCCCATACTTCACCTGCTGGCAATTTAGGCACCGAGCAACATACTCCACTATGTCCTTCTTCATTCTACTTCACTAGTAATGCTGTCTCAAGTCCTGATACATCTTCGCGGAACCCGGATGAATAGAATACCGAGAACTATGAGCCTCCTAGAGAATCAGCTCACACAAACCATCTACATTGGGCACACATAGTCTGCCCTGCATACTCAATGCACCATAATCCCCAATAGTGACCTTCTTAGCATCACCGCGCTGGATCATGTCCTTAATGACAAGCAGATAGGGGTCATCATAGTGATGCTCCATGATACGATCATAAAAAGAAGATCGAGAGACCACACAAGCCAATACTCGACTAGGCTCAGAAACATCCAATCAAACAAATTACCTGGATAATGCTTGAACATCAATGCCAATGGCCTATCTACTGCTGGAAGATATGCTAAGCTCCCCAAACTTTCTGCCCGGCGACACAAGGCATCGACCATCACATTGGCCTTACGGGGATGGTACAAAATGGTGATATCATAGTCCTTAAGAAGCTCCAACCACCTCCGCTGACGCAAGTTTAGAACCTTCTATTTGAACAGATGCTGCAAACTCCGATGATCAGTGTAAATCTCACAATGGACTCCGTACAAATAGTGTTGCCAAATCTTCAAGGCGTGAACAGTAGCTGCTAACTCAAGGTCGTGGACATGATAGTTCTTCTCATGGGGCTTCAACTGACATAAAGCACAAACAATCACTCTACCCTCATGTATCAGAACATACCCAATGCCGATCTGCGAGGCATCACAATACACTGTGTAAGAACCAAAAGCTGACGGTAGAACTGGAGCCGTGGTCAAAGCAGTCTTGAGCTTCTGAAAGCTTTCCTCACACTCCTCCGACCAACTGAAAGGAGCACCCTTTTGGGTCAATTTAGTCTAGGGCGATGCAATGGATGAGAAGCCATAAACAAAACAATGGTAATAACCAGCCAACCCGAGAAAACTCAGAATCTCCATGGCTGAGGACGGTCTGGGCCAACTTTGAACCGCCTCAATATTCTTCGGGTCTACCTGGATACCCTCACTGGACACCACGTGTCCCAAGAACACCACTGAACTAAGCCAAAACTCACACTTGGAGAACATTTCATAAAGTTTCTCCTCCCTCAACCGCTGTAACACAATCCTCAGATGCTAGGCATGCTCCTCCTGGCTACGAGAGTACACCAGTATGTCATCAATGAATACAATAACGAATGAGTCAGGATAAGGCTAAAACACACTATTCATCAGATGCATGAACGCTGCTGGGGCGTTGGTCAGCCCAACAGACATCAAATGGCCATATCAGGTCCTGAAAGCTGTCTTAAGAATATCTGAGTCCCGAATCTTCAGCTGGTGATATCCTGACCTCAAATCAATCTTAAAGAACACCATCGCTCCCTAAAGCTGGTCAAACAGATCATCAATACGCGATAAAGGATACTTGTTATTAATTGTGACATTGTTCAACTTCCTGTAATCAATGCACATTCTTATAGTACCATCCTTCTTCTTTACAAATATAACTGGTGCACCCCACGGTGACACGCTTGGCCGAATAAATCCCTTATCAAGGAGTTCATGAAGTTGCTCCTTCAATTCTTTCAACTCCACTGGTGCCATACGATACAGTGGAATAGAAATGGGCTGGGTGTCACGCACAAAATGAATACCAAAATCAATATCATGTCAGACGGCATGCCCGACATGTCTGCAGGAAACACATCCGGGAAATCTTGCACCACTGGAATAAAATCAATAGCAGGGGTCTCTGCACTAACATCCCTCAAAAGGCCAGATAAGATAGACAACCCTTCTCAACCATCCACTAAGCCTGCAAGCATGAAATAACTCTACTGGGAACATAGTTTATAGAGCCTCTCCACTCAACCCTCGACAACCACGGCATCGCCAACGTCACGGTCTTAGCGTGACAATTTAGAATAGCGTGACATGGAGATAACCAATCCATACCTAAAATCACGACACAATCGACCATTCTAAGCAACATGTGATCTACTCTGGTCTCCAGACTCCCAATAGTCACCACACATGACCGATATACATGGTCCACAATGACAGTATCACCCACCGATGTAGACACATGAACATGTAAAACTAGGGACTCATGGGGCATATCCAGAAAATGAGCGAAATACGAGGACACATATGAATAAGTAGATCCAAGTCAAATAATACAGAGGCATCTTTATGGTAAACTGAGAAAATACCTATAATCACAGCATCCGAAGCAATGGCATCTGGCATGGCTAGAAGATCATAGAAACGGGCCTGGCCGCCCCCTAATCGGCCTCCACCTCTAGGGAGACCCCTAGCTGACTAAGCCCCACCCCTAGCTAGGTGGGTGGGTGGTGAAGCTGCTAGTGCTGGTGCTATTAGCCGAGAACTCTACACTGGTAGAGCACTGAGAGATGAATGACCCTGCAGATGATTGTGTGAACCATGGCCAGATGATGCACCACAGTGAACTGGGCGAGCTGTCCGAGCATGTATGAAAGGACGACCCCTATCATGGTGGAATTGACCTCCAGAAGGAACACCACTAAATCCACCCCATCCACGAGGCTTCCCTCTCAACCCGCTCCTGGTTGCGAACCATCTCAATCTGACGAGCAATGTCGACAACCTCATCAAAAGTAGCACCAGCCACTCTCTCTCTAGTTATAAGCAATCACAGCTGAAAAGTGAGGCCATCTATGAACCTCTTGATCCTCTCCCTATATGTGGGATCCAACCAGATAGCATGACGGGCTAACTCAGAAAATCACATCTCATACTGCGTCACAGACATATCACCCTAACGAAGCTACTCGAACTGCCTGCGCAGCTCCTCTTTGCGGGACTGTGGCACGAACTTCTCCACGAATAGACTGGAGAACTGCTGCCATATATGGGGTGCTGTGCTGACCGGCCTACGCCTCTCGTAAGCCTCCCACCAACTGAAGGCAGCCCCAGAGAACTGAAAAGTAGTGAACGAGACCCCACTAGTCTCTAGAATACCTACTGTATGGAGTATCCTCTGACACATGTCCAAGAAGCCCCAGGCATCCGCTCCCTCGGTACCACTGAAAGATGGAGGCTGAAGTCTCTTAAACCTCTCCAATCAACGCTGCTCATCATCAAGCATGACAGGAACCACATAGTCCTGAGCAGCTACAACCGGCTGGGATGGTGGTTCCCCCGGTGTTTGGAATCCCTGTACCACCTGCTCTGGTGTACGGGTGGCGGGAGTCTGAGCACCTCCCCCGTCTTGAGAAGAGGCTGCTGCAGTCGGAACAGAGTCTTCCTGAGCAAGACTGGTACACGCTTTCAGAATCTAAGCTAAGGCCTCCTGAAGGACTGGAATCACAATGGGCACAGGTGATGCCTTAGCTGGTCCCACATGCGCATCCACTACTGGATCCTGCTTCTGAACTGGGGCAACTGGTGGATATGCAGGTTCTTCCCTAGCTATGGTTCGAGCCGCACCTCTGCCCCTACCGCGACCTCTATCGCGACCTTAACCTCTCGCGGCCCTGACTGGTGGTGCTGGTGGCTGTCCATCCTGCCCCGTAGTATGCGTCCTCACCATCTGTGGGAGAATTAAAATAACAAAAATTTAGTTACCAGAATCAAAAGATTCGCATGACAAGAATTCAAGAATGTGAAGTTTTCTAAGGGTTTGACAGCCTCTCGAAGATACGTACAGATGTCCCCGTACCGATCCGCAAGACTCTACTAAACCTGCTCATGACTCGTGAGACCTATGTAACCTAGGATCTAATACCAACTTGTCATGACCCAAAACCTAACACGTCGTGATGGAGCCTATCGTGATACTAGGCAAGCAAACATTTCCAAAACACTTTCAATATTTAACATAAATGAATTAAGACATTTAAATAACAAGAGGTTTTCAAAGAAACGGGGTAAATCCCAAAGCATAAGTGCGGAAAAGTAGCTCGACATCCGGGTGTCACTAAGTCATGAGCATCTAAACAACCAATCTAGAAACAGAGTCTATAACAATCTGTATCAAAATGCGAGTACATGAAAGAAAGGATAAGAAGAAAGGAGGGACAAGGACTGCGAACGCCGACAACTACATTGTAAGACTCCGATACTCAACCACGCCCGAGATCAACGTCAAGAAGAGACTGAGATATTACACGCAAGTAAAACCATGATTGAGTACATGACAACTATTAGCAAATAATTCAACAAGTACGCGACCTCTGCGGGTCCTAACAGTACCATCACATTGCCTAAGCATGATTTCTAACATGATTTGCAGTCAAATTGCTATAACACAGGGAGAGCATATAGCTAACAACAAGTTATTCAACTTTACAGTTCCACGGAATGGACAAAGTCTCAATCCCTACGGTGCACGCCCACACGCCCATTACCTAGCATGTGCGTCACCTCCAAAATACTCACATAATCCAATAATCCGGGATTTCATACCCTCAGGACCAGATTTAAAACTGTTACTTACCTCAAACCGCACAAAATCCTACTCCGTAATGCCTTTGCCCCTCGAATCAATCTCCAAACGCCCCGATTAGCCATAAGCAGTACGATATAATTAATATAGGCTAAAATAATCATTTCCACAAGAAAACACAAAATTATAAGGCAAAATCCGAAATAGGCTCAAACCCGGCCCCCGGGCCCACGTTTTGAAATCTGATAAAAGTCATCAAATCCAAAAGATCATTCAATCATGAGTCTAACCATACTAAATTCATTAAATTCCAATATCATTGGTCCTCCAAATCCCCAAAATCCACTCTCTAAATCCCAAGGCCTAAACCCTTAAAATTCACTTCAAAAGCTCGCTAATTAGGTGGGAAAATCAGTGGGGAATCAAGATTTATGATAAAAAATGAGTACAAGAAGATTAACTCAATAATCCCCTCGAAAATCGTCTCCAAAATTGCCTAAGTCCGAGTCTTAAATGGTGAAATAAGACTAAAATCGCGAATCCTTGCTTTTACACCTTCTGCCCAGACTTTTCGCATCTGAGGACCCACTGTCGCATATGCGACGCCGCACCTGCGAAAAATCCATTGCAAGTGCTTATTCCATTTACAATCCCAGATTTTGCTCCTGCGGCTACAAGACCGCATCTACGCCTATCGCAAGTGCGGAAACCCATCGCACCTGCAGCTAAAACTCGCACTTGTGCCCAGCTGCCCGCTTTTGCGACCGTCGCTAGTGCGGGCAAATATTTGCCCCTGCGGCTTCTGATCAGCTCATCCTTGGCTGCTTATCCGGTCCCATCCTTGCTTCTACGAGCTCGCACATGTGGTTCCCATTCCACAGGTGCGATTACACCAGCAACACCAGCCCTTCAGCTCCCCTTTCAAATCCAAAACCAAGTCCGAAACCTCCTGAATTCCACCTGAGGCCTCCGGTTCCTCAACCAAACATGCCAACAAGTCATAGAACCCGATACGAACTTAGTCGAACCTTCAAATCACTTAAAACAACATCAAAACACCGATTACACCCGAATTCAAGCCTAAAGAACTTCTAAACTTCCGCATTCTACAAACGATGCCGAATCATACCAAACCACGTCCGATTGACCTAAAATTGTGCACACAAGTCATATTCAATATTATGGACCTATTCCATCTTCCGGAATTGGAATTCCACCCCGATATCAAAAAGTCAATCCTCGGTCAAACTTCCAAAAATTTAACTTTCGCCATTTCAAGCCTAAATCAGCTACAGACCTCAAATTCACAGTCCAGACACACTCCTAAGTCCAAAATCACCCAACGGAGCTAACAGAACTGACGAAACTTCATTCCGGAGTCGTCTTCACACCATTCTAACTACGGTCAAAATCCTAAGACTTAAACTTCTGTTTTAGTGACTAAGTGTCCCAAAATACTCTGAAACCAAAAACAAGACCTCTCGGAAAGTCACATAAGCAGAAACAGATACGGGGAATGCAGTAAATAAGGGATCAGGGCTAATACACTCGAAACGACTGGCCGAGCCGATACATATTTCTGTACTCGACTGTACCTGTTGAGCTCGTCACTACTTTTAGTTCAAAGGTTAGTCTTGTTACTCTTTGAGTTTGTTATACTCATACTACACTATGTACCTCGTGTGCAGATCCAGGTACTTCTGAATACGGCGGTTGATAGATTTGTGGATTTATCTATTGGAGACTAGGAAGTTAGCTTCTTGACGTCCGCATGCCTTGATTCTCTTTCCTTTCAGTTGTTTGTAATGCCCTACATTTTCAGACAATGATTGTATCCCTCAGACTATTTTTTCATGTAGTTGCTCATATTGTCACGACCCAAATACCTAACATGTCGTGATGGCGCCTATTGTGGTACTAGGCAAGCCGACTCATTCCAAAACCAACCGATAGTTTCATTTCAAGGATAATTTCAAGGCTATTTAGCGTAAAAACCTTTGTAAATGAGTTCAAATCAAACAATATCAAGGCTAACTCAGCCTGGAAAGTAGCTAAATACAACTAAAGGAAGATAAGAGGGAGAAGAGCAGGGGCTGCAATCGCCAAGCAGCTACCTTGCTATCCCCGAGAAAATCTACAGCCAGAATAATCAACAACCGCTACCGTGCCCAACTACACCTGGATCTGCATACAAGGTGCAGGGAGTAACATGAGTAGGCCAACTCAGTAAGTAGCAACAATAAATAAAGACTGGGAGTAGTGATGAGCAATAAAGCATATCAAGTTCATATCACAAAAATTTAGTAAAGTACAACATGCTTTAAAAATCAGTGTTTGAATCAAATCATCTCGTTTAAACCCGGTTCCAGAAAAAAAAATCATTTAAAGATATTTTTCAATATTTTGTCAAACAAAGCTCAATGCAAAGGTGAGCAAAAATGATGAAATCATAAATAGCCCCTCGGGCAAAGCATCACTCAAATTCAGCCCCTCGGGCAAACCTCATAGTCGCTCGTGCCACTCGGGCATACCTCACAATCACTCTTGCCACTCAGGCATACCTCACCATCACTCTTCCCACTCGGGCATACCTCACAATTACTCATGCCTCACAGTCACTCAGCACTCGGCACTTGCACTCAGTAGGTGCCTGCGCTCACTGGGGGTGTGTACAGACTCCAGAGGGACTCCTTCAGCCCAAGCGCTATATCAAGCCAAATCATGGCATAAATCACTCTGGCCCTCGGCCTATATCAAACATGCTGCGCCGTGTAGCCCGATCCCATAAATATCCTCACAAATCAGGCCCTTGGCCTCACTCAGTCATAAACCTCTCAAGCCACTTGGGCAATTCAGTAAAAACATGGCATTCAACCCAAAACAATATTTATATGCATCAAAATAGAGTCATAAAACTGAGTTACGTAGTAAACAAGTATAACCATGACTGAGTATAGATTTTCAATTGAAAACAGTGAGAGGAAAGTAAGAAAAGGCCCCTAAGGGTCTAAACATCACTGGCACAAGGCCCAAACATGGCATTCAGCCCAATTTACTGAAACTCTTTCTAAAACATGTAAGTATCATATAATTTCCACAAAATATGAAACTTTACAATTGCTACGGGACGGACCAAGTAACAATTCCCAATAGTGCATGCCCACAAGCTCGTCACCTAGCATGTGCATCACCTTAAAATAGTAGAATGATACAAATATTCCGGGGTTTCATACCCTTAGGACTAGATTTACAATCGGTACTTACCTCAAACTGATAAAATTTCTACTCTGCAATGCTCTTGCCTCTCAATTCGGCCTCCAAATTCTCCGAATCTATTCACAATCAGTACAATACCATCAATACACGCTAATGGAATGAATTCCACAAGAAAAACTACAAAATTAAACCAAAACCCGAAATTGGCTCAAACCCGGCCCCCGGGCCCACGTTTTGAAATCTGACAAAATTTATAAAACTAGACAGACCATTCACTCACGATTCTAACCATACCAAATTTATCAAAATCTGACATCATTTGGTCCTTCAAATCCTTTAATTACTTCTCCAAAAGTCCCAAGCCCTAACCCCTCATTTTCACTAATTACATGATTACACAATGGGAAATCACTATATATATACGAGTATTAGGGCTCAAGAAATTCACCTCACTGATAGCCCTTGAATCACTCCAAAACCTCCAAAAACCGACTTGAAAATGGTGGAAATGAACCAAATTCGGGAAGGGCTCTATTTATGGTTTCTGCCCAGTTTTTTCGCACCTGCGGAAAATTTCACGCTTCTTTGCCACCGCACCTGCGGAAAAATCCATCGTAGGTGCGGAAATCACTTAGGAGCCCAGGTTCCAAATTTGCGGCCCAAAACCCC
Organism: Nicotiana otophora; assembly: GCA_000715115.1. Taxonomy (NCBI): domain Eukaryota; kingdom Viridiplantae; phylum Streptophyta; class Magnoliopsida; order Solanales; family Solanaceae; genus Nicotiana; species Nicotiana otophora. The sequence continues at coordinate 123,685 of AWOL01S0011660.1, forward strand.
ACGCCTGCAAAGGCGCACTGCGCGTTTCCTTCGCTTAGGCGAAGCCTGCCTAGCGTCCCCCTTTCTGCATCTGCGCCCCAGGTTTCGCACCTGTGGGCTCGCAGATGAGACCTCCAACTCGCACCTGCGCATCCTTCCTAGCCCAGCATTTCTCGCTCCTACGTTCTTCCCATGCGCACGAGCGGCCTCGCACCTGCGACTCTTCCTTCCATAGGTGCGGAAATAGCAAAAGCAGTAGCTTCAGCTGCATTTTCCAACTTCGACAAATCCGTTAACCACCCAGAATCACCCAGAGGCCCTTGGGACCTCAACAAAAAATACCAACAAGTCATATATCAACATACAAACTTAGTCGAATCTTCGAATCACTGAAAACAACATCCAAACACCAAATTATCCTAAGATTCAAGCCTAAGAACTTCTAAATTTATAAATTCGGCAACCGATGCCGAAACCAACCAAACCACGTCCGAATAACCTCAAATTTTGCACACACGTCACAAATGATACTACAAACCTATTTCAACTTCTGAAATTCTATTCCAACCTCGATATCAAAATTTTCACTACCGACCGAAAATCGCCAAATTTCCAATCATACTTAAGGTTCTAAATAAGAGACTAAGTGTCTCATTCCACTCCGAAACCACTCCGGACATGAACTAACTAACCCGGTATATCATAATATATCTTAAGAGCATAAAGGAAATAGATATGGGGGAAATGGGGCTATCACTCCCGAAACGACCGGCCGGATCGTTAAACATGTATTCAGTGACACCGGGTTTTGGGAGTGTTTTATATTAGTATTTGTGATATTTTTATATTGAATTTAAATATTATGTTTTCAAACTTGAAATATTATTGTGGTTTATTGAGGTTGTCGACTTACCTAGTATTGAGATAGGCACCATCACGACATGCGAATTTTGGGTCGTGACAACACAACAATTCTGAAGGATTTGAAGCAACCCTTGCTTCAAATCGAAATTGTTAGTTGTAATTGGAGGTGGTCTCACACTTGATAATCCTTGGTTGTAAACCGGTCTAGCATAATCTCCAAGTAGTCTCCCAGGAATGGGAGTTATATTTCCGAACTGGTCTGCATCCAAAGGTTGATTTTGAGCAATTCTCCAACCCCTTTCTTATTCATATATTATCTACACATCTCTAATAGCTGCTCTCTCAGCATCCCGTGCAGCTTGTTCTCTTTGTTGGACTACTTCTCTTGCAGCCAAATCTACTTTATCCTTACAGGTTCCAGCCATAAGTTCTTTAGTTGAGGATTGCCCAACCTTATCTGATGTCTCAGTGAGATTTCTTTCTTTCCTCAGCTGTCACAGTCCTTTTTCAATTTCTGGCTAGTATGGTAGCACTTCCTTCGCAGAAGCTCGAGTCGTGCACCAATCTAACCCGTAACCTGCGCAGAGTCTAAGAACACCAAACATAAAAAAGGAAAAATAAAATAAAATACAAATTCCTGAATTAGCGCTACAAACTATTTCAAACACTATTGATTGCCAATTCCCCGACAACGACACCAAAATTTGACGAGTGCAAAACACCACTTTAATTACGCTCGCTAGTCAAATATAGTATAGTATAATATCGTATCCACATGGATTGGATTTAATAGTATTTTCGTAGTTTCTATCTTAATTGCTATCCAGAGGAATCAACAATTGAGATTTATATGATTCATAACTAAAATTAACCAAGAATCTAAAGTTATTGACTAATGACTATCGAAACAAGGAATAAGCATAGGAGGTTATCAATTGGAAAAGATTGGGTTTTGATAGGATACGTGCAAGATAATTGTTCGGGATCTAACTCTAGATAATTCACTTCTAATATTCAAGTGAGTCTCTCGAATTCACTCAATTATTAGTTGAAACGTTAAGCAAAAACTCCCCTCTCGATTAAGTTTTAACCTCACAAGATGAACCAATTTAAGCACATGAAGATATGCAAGAATGCGTAGTGGATTGGTCTTTAGGCGAACCTCTCTCGATTATCCTCCTAACTAGGTTTAATCAATAATTCAACTAGCCTATTTCGATTTCTAAGAAGAATTAATGAACTCAACCAACAATATAATGGAAAGATATCATAAGTTATGCCTCTCTCGATTACATGAACAAGTGAATATAGATGCAACAGTCAAATCATCCAAAAACGATTCAATTCATAAAATTAGAGTTATAATCCACAAACAATCATCAATACACCAAATCCATCAAATCCTAAATGGAACTACTCCATAGATATGGAGCAATTCATTACAAATATGTTTAAAGTAAAGGAAAACATAAAACGATCCAAACTCGGGTCTTGAGTGAGGATTGAATGATGAACTCCTTGTGCTTTTGCTTCTCCAACTCCTCCTTAGCCTCCTTAGGTCTCCAATATGTCAAAAGTCCAGAAAATAACGTTTTTCCATGTATTTATAACCAAGTAGGGTCAGACCCAGATAGAATCATCTTTTTCTAGCCGAAATAAGATATTTACTCTGTAAAAAATACACAAGTGTTCTGCATGGGGCGACGCGCCATGCAGGGCATTAGTGGGGAAACTTAGAGAGCTGATGTTTTCACTTTGCAGGAATTTTGCACTAGCGCCCCGTGCTCCGCTACGCATGGCGATTGTGCAATTTTCTCAGAGTACAGATCAAACTTCAATTTTTGACATCCAGAGTATGGTAGTTTATTATATTATATGTTAGTTTATTATTTTATATGTTATTGTATTATTTTATATGTTAGTTTATTATTTTATATGTTTCTTTCTTATTCACGTATTTTTGGGTATAATAGAATTAAATAATTAATTTTTATGGGAATACATGATTTAATTAATAAGTATTCATATACAAATAATTAGTTTGACAAATATTATTATTTTTATGTTATTTTTTTTTACATTTGTTGACTAGTATTTGAGAGACTTCGTGTTTGAACTATCATCTTTTTTCAGATATTTTTGGGGTTGACAAATAATTAAATGATTAATTTCAATAACAACAAAGATACTACGCTAAAGGGCACTACATTGTACTACGCTAAAGAGCATTATATTATAATTATGGGCAATATATTAAAATTACGGGCACAACATAACACTAAAGGAAACTAAATAACATTAATTATTCATAAAATAATAATTTATCTATTTTACTAATATTTTAGCACATAAATTATCTAATCCGGATAAAAAAGAACAAATTATTTAATCATACAACAATCACGATAATACATATACCACAATAAAAAATAACGAATAAACATTTTTATAACAACAAACAACATTAATTATTCATAAAATAATAATTTCTCTATTTTACTAATATTTTTAGCACAAAAACAATCTAATCCGGATAAAAAATAACAAATTAATTAAATCGCAAAACAATCACGACAGAACATTTATCACAGTAAAAAACAACTAATAGGCATTTTTAATACATGAGTTTTAACAAAAAATAAGTCGGAATACTTGATTTTAACTTTTTTGAAAGGAGAAGATTTGATGATTTCGGGGCCGAAACGAGCAATCCACTATGCGATAACGCCTTAGGTATAATGTTAGCTTGCTACAATACCGAGAATCTACACTTTTTGTGGGACCAGTAGGCTCCAATGGATTTATTTTGCGTTAAAAAGGGGGGTGGGGGGGGGGGG
>AWOL01S0011660.1:129352-141112 GCA_000715115.1 Nicotiana otophora
GAGGCCTGTTGGTTCGCGTCTGGTTGGGAAAGGAGAAGGCACGGTTTTTTATAGAGGTATGGCGCTCATATATAACACGCTATATTTTGTATGGATATACCTTTATAGTTCAAATATAGCGCGGTGAATAACCGCGCTATATATAAAATGGTGTCCGGTTAATTTTTTAACCTATTTGTGTCTCTTGAGTCCAAAAAGACCACATTTAGGTTTCGGATTCCAAGTAGGTGTACACTACTACTTTATTACTCCCTCCATTTTAATTTACGTGAAATTATTTTCTTTTTAGTCTATGCTCCAAAAAAAATCCCTTTCCTTATTTAGAAATACTTTACCTTTATGTAATGATTTATAGCCACACATAATATATGTGCATCATTTTACACCACAAGTTCAAAGATCTTCTCTCTTTTCCTAAATATCGTGTCCAGTCAAATAAGTTCACATAAATTAAAATGGAGGAAGTATATATTATACATCTGAATATATATATATAAAATAAATTATATGTAGATATATATTATTTTAAGTGAAATATTAGAAAAAAGGAAAGAAAGAGAGAAATTCCAAACTAAGTTTCTTATCCCACTGTTCCTAACCAGTTACTACCACCGAAACAAGATTTCATAACTGTAATCCTCTGCCAAAGCTTACTCTTGCAGTAATATAATCCCATTTCATCCTCTTCAACTTTACCACAAACAACTCTGTCCCTTTCAACGTAGTCACGACTCACCACCAATAACCCATCATTCAACAATCACTTACCATCTTATTTCGTCTTGTTACCATCAGAAAATTACCACTCTCCTACTACTTTAAAATAATAATAAAAAAAGTACTACCCAACACGGCATTTTTGAGAAGGACCGGTCACGCGACAACTCACAATAAAGTCAAGACCCTGGTTTATGGATGATTTCTGAGAGTTCGGAACCAAAGTGCTCTCGTTTTAGATTCAAAGGACAAAAATAGGTGAAAAAGCGGCTAAGAACCATTTTATATATAATGCATTTTTTCACCGTGCTATACTTTAATGGCACGTTTGTCCGTTAAGGTATAGCGCATGTGTTACTGCACTAAATTTGAACTTTACTGACCCACCAATAATTCATCTGAATTTTGTTGACCCACCAATAATTGAAGGTATAGCGCATGCATAATACACGCTATATATAGAGTCTCTTATGCATGCGCTATACCTTCAATTATTGTACCCCAGATATTCTTATTACTGAGTTTCAGAATTTTGGTCAAAATCCATTCAGGATCCTTCAAGTCTTCCGAAATATTTATTTGCTTAACTTATTTTGCCTTTTGTCATAATTTTCGAAGAGCGAAAAATTAGGGTTTCATTATATTGGGGGTGGGAGGAAGGAGGCGAGATTGTGGTGGAGAAAACCTTAGTACGCTATAGTTGTTCTCCACAGTGTCATGTTAGGTTTCTACTTACAATGGAGTACGATAGATTGATATCGTTGTTATGTAAAAAAAAATGAGTGTGCGAAAACGTTCGATTAATATTAAAGTAACCGAAAGATATCCGTATTCTGTTATTCGCAAGGGATTGCTTATTATGCTGAATTTAACATAGAGGACGATGAAACTCTAACAGATTTTTTGAGAACTCCGGATGAACCCAAGGAACTTCTTGTGATAAGAATATTGAAAATGTACGTCAAGACTGAAGACGTTCGCAATATTGGAGCAGTTTTATCCGAGCATCTTTCGTTTGAAAGGGTTTGGCCAATTCTAAATTTATCTCCACGGGCGAATGAGGAGCAATGACATAATTTCTCCCCAAGTTTACATAATCCACAACCGAGTGGTAAACTTCAAATTTTCTTTATATTATAATATTTTTTTTATGTATTGTATTTGTATTAACACTCATATATACTATAGGAGGTACCGGCCAAATATGAATTTTACAAGTTATGAACCAACTGACAGTTAGAATATGTCTAGTTTTAGAGTGTTGGATCACAGTGGTCCATCCGGGAGTAATCAACAACATGATAAGGTGCATCATGGGATATCAACAGATTATGATTTTTAAGTTAAGTGATAAAGTTTATATATAGTGTTTGGATGAATTTGAGAAACTCATTATTTTATTGGTTGTGCAGTGAAAACGAGTAACTTGGAGGTCTTGTCCTTACTCAATTGTCCGAAGACGATATATTTAATCGGGATCTGGAAAATGCGCCGAGTTAGAAAGATGATAGTGATTATGTTATTTTATTATTTTATATGTTATGTTATTTTATTATTTTATATGTTAGTTTCTTACTCAGCTATTTTTGGATATAATAGAATTAAATAATTACTTTTCATAACTATACATGATATAATTAATAAGTATTCATATAAAAATAGTTAGTTTGATAAATATTTTATATTTTTGTTTTATATGTTATTTTCTTACATTTATGACTAAAATTTGAGAGGGTTTGTGTTTGAACAATCATTCTTTTCATATATTTTTGGGGTTAACAGAGAATTAATGTCACGACCCAAATTTCCCTCCTTATGACGTCGTGACAGCACCTAGTCTCTGCAACTAAGTAAGCCTAATATTTTGCAAAATAATAAAATAAAAATATAAATTTAACCAACTATTCAAAAATACACAACAAATCTCAAAATCTGGAACATCGTGAATCACAAACTACAGAAGGAAAATCTGGTGTCTCTATACATCAGAGTCTAACAAGGAAATATACATAAGATAATGGACATGAGAAAGAGTAGAAGGGGACTCCGAGGTCTGAGAACATGACAGATATACCTTCAAGTCTCCAAAGCTATCCCGGCTCACTGATAGTGTGGCTGATAAGGAGTACCTAGATCTGCACACGAAAAACATGTGCAGAGAGTAACATGATTACACCACAATCGGTACCTAGTAAGTGCCAAGCCTAACCTCGTCATAATAAAACAATATAGAGTGTAATACCGCAATAAAATAAAGGCTGAAATTTAACCACAATGAAATCATAAAAGGTATCAGAGGTACACAAAACACAACACGGGATCTCTCGAGATACCGTCTTGTAGTCCCAAACGTAAATGTGCAGGGATATCTCCCGGAATACCGTTCTGTAGTCCCAAAGTAAATATGCAAGATAGGGGGATCTCCCGGAATACCGTTTTGTAGTCCCAAAGTAAATATGCAAGATAGGGGGATCTCCCGGAATACCGTTTTGTAGTCCCAAAGTAAATATGCAGTACATAAAGATCTCCTGGAATACCGTTCCGTAGTTCCAAAGTAAATATGCAGTACATGAGGATCTCTCGGAATACCGTTACGTAGTCCCAAAGTAAATATGCAGTACAGGGTGATCTCCCGGTGTACCATTCCGTAGTCCCAAAGTAAATATGCAGCGCAAATAATAGAAATGCAACTACATCACGAAATCTTATGATTTAGACTAAGTGCTAGTCAATGAAGAAGCAGAAAATTCAATAAGCATGCTGCACAGAGTTCACATAAGCAATTAAGACACGTAGACATGCTGTATCAGACCAAACGGGATAGCTACACATATTGGAATAACTCAAATAATAATAAAAATAGATTAATACTCATTAAAATGGTATAACTAAAAATAAAAAGAAAATAGGTTGCTGCTCAGTAAGAAAACTGGATTTTTCCACAACTATCCGGTGTACGTACTCATCACCTCACGTACACGGTGCTAACATATCACAATAGTTCCAAATCTTAAGGGGATCCCCTCCCCCACAAAGTTAGGCAAGCCACTTACCTCGAACCAAACTTAATCAATCGGTCATAATGCATTTTCCACGGTCACAATGCCTTTTCCACGCATATTCGGCTCTGAATGGCCCAAATCTAGCCAAAAGCAATTACATATCATAAATACAACCATAATAGATTCGTCTAATTAGTGAAATCAACACTTTAACAAAAATTCTGAAATTAACTCAAAACTGGCCAGGGGGTCCACGTCTCGAAATCGAGTAAAAGTTACGAAATATGAACACACATTCACTCACGAGTCTAACCATATAAAAATTACTCAAATCCGACCACAAATCCCCTTTCAAAACTAGAAATCTTTGTTGAAGAAGTTCTTCCAAAATTTTCCCAATTTTAACCCCAAATTCTGAAATTAAATGATGAAATCAACCATAGATTAGTGGAATATAATCATAAAGGAGTTAGGAATCATTACCCAAAAACTTCCTCCGAAATGCTCTCCAAATTTCGCCTTCTACCGAGCTCTCAATCAAATTTTGTGTTATGAACCCAAAACCCTCGATTTTGAACTTACTTTTGCCCAAATGTTTTTCCTTAATCGCGATCACAGAAACACCCTCGCGATCGCGAAGAATAACTTTGCAGCCCCATTATTTTACTCTACGCGAACACGTAACTCCCTACATGAAGGCGATGAAATAGCTCCTCTGACTTACGCGATCGCGACTGACCTCACGCGATTGCGAAGAACAACACCCAATTCCACTGCTGCCTTATTTCTTCTTCGCGAACGCGGTCTAGACCACGCGTTCGCGATGCATAACCTGACGAACCTACGCGATCGCATCCCATTCTTGGCAAACGCGAAGAGATAACCCAGCTGGTCTCCCAATTACCCTATGTGATCGTGAGCATTCTCACGCGATCGCGACGAAGGAAACCACCTGCAAAGCACCAGCAAAAACTTCTAACTCCTTAAGTCCAAAAATGACCCCTTGAGCATCCGAAACACGCCCGAAACCCCCGGGACCCCAACCAAACATACCGACCAATCCTAAAATGCCATACGAACTTAGTCGAGCCCTCAAATCACATCAAACAGCACCACAAATCGCGAATCACCCTCCAATTCAAATCTTAAGTACTTGAAACTTCTTCATTCTACAATCGATGCCGAAGCTGACCAAACCACGTCCGATTGATCTCAAATTTTGCAGACAAGTCATATTCAACACTACATACCTACTCCAACTTCCAGAATCGAATTCCCACCGAGATATCAAAATTTCCACTACCAGTCCTAAACTCAAAAATTTGACTTTCGCCAATTCAAGCCTAAATAAGCTACGGACCTCCAAAACACAATTCGGACACGCCCCTAAGTGCAAAATCACCTAACAAAGCTAATAGAACTGACGGGACTCCATTCTGGAGTCGTCTTCACACAATTTTGACTATGGTCAAAATTCTATGACTTAAGATCCTATTTTAGGGACTAAGTATCCCAAAACACTCTAAAAACCAAAACGAAACCTCCCGACAAGTCACATAAGCAGAAACAAGTACGGGGAAAACAATAAATAAGGGATCGGGGCTATTACTCTCAAAATGACCGGCCGGGTCGTTATAACCTCCCCCTCTTCAAATAATCGTTCATCCTTGAAAGAGCATAGAGACATACCTGAAGTGGTGAAAAGTTGAGGATAACAGCTGCGCGTATCCTGCTCGGTCTCCCAAGTCGCCTCCTCGACCGGTTGTCCCCTCCACTGAACCTTCACGGAAGCAGTGTTCTTTGACCTTAGCTTTCTGACATGCCTATCTAAAATAGCCACTGGCTCTTCAATATAAGATAGATCCTTGTCCAATTGGACTGAGCTGAAATCTAATACGTGAGCTGGATCACCATGATACTTCCGGAGCATCGAAACATGAAATACCGGATTGACTCCTGCTAGGCTGGGAGGTAAGGCAAGCTCATAAGCAACCTCCCCAACACGCCGCAACACCTCAAAATGACCAATGAACCTTAGGCTCAACTTTCCCTTCTTTCCTAATCTTATAATGCCCTTCATATTCAAAACCCAAAGTAAGACCCGCTCTCCAACCATGAATGCAACATCGTGAACCTTTCGGTCCGCATAACTCTTCTGCCTGGACTGGGCTGTGCGAAGTCTATCCTGAATCACCTTAACCTTTTCCAAGGCATCCTGATCCAAGTCTGTACCCAATAATCTGGCCTCGACCAGCTCGAACCAATCCACTGGGGACTGATACTGCTTACCATACAGAGCCTCATATGGTGCCATCTGAATGCTGGACTGATAACTGTTGTTGTACGTAAACTCTTCAAGTGGCAAGAACTGGTCCCAAGCACCCCTAAAATATATCACACACACACGAAGCATATCCTCTAATACCTGATTAGTGCGCTCGGACTGCCCGTCCGTCTGAGGGTAAAATGCTATGCTCAACTCAACCCGAGTACCCAACTCATGCTGTACAGCTCTCCGGAACCGTGATGTAAACTGCGTACCTCGATCAGAGATAATAGATACCGGTACGCCATGAAATTTGACGATCTCATAGATGTAGATTCGAGCTAGCTGCTCAGAAGAATAGGTAGTCATCATAGGAATGAAATGAGCTGACTTGGTCAGCCTGTCCACAATCACCCAAACTGCATCAAATTTCCGCTGAGTCCGTAGGAGACCAACAACAAAGTCCATAGTGATCCGCTCCCATTTCCACTCCAGATTATCTATATTCTGAAGCAACCTATCCGGTCACTGATGCTCATACTTCACATGCTGGAAATTTAAACATCTAGTCACATACTCTACTATGTCTACATTTATCCTCCTCCACCAATAATGCTACCTCAGGTCCTGATACATCTTTGCGTCACCCGGATGAATGGAGTACCACGAGCTGTGAGCCTCCTGAAGAATCAACTCACGCAAGCCATCTATATTGGGCACACATAGCATGCCTTGCATCCTCAATGCACCATCATCTCCAATAGAGAACTCCTTAGCATCACCGTGTTGGACCGTGTCCTTAAGGAAAAGCAGATGAGGGTCATCATACTGACGCTTCCTGATACAATCATAAAGGGAAGACCGAGAGACCACACAAGCCAATACTAGACTCGACTCAGAAATATCCAATCTCACAAACTGGCTGGCTAAGGCCTGAACATCCAACGCCATGGGCTTCTCTACTGCTGGTAGATATGCTAAGCTCCCCAAACTCTCTGCCCGGCGACTCAAAGCATCGACCACCACATTTGCCTTCCAGGGTGGTACAAAATGGTGATATCATAATCCTTAAGCAGCTCCAACCACCTCCTCTGACACAAATTAAGATCCTTCTGTTTGAACAGATGCTACAGACTCCGATGATCAGTGTAAATCTCACAAGGAACACCGTACAAATAATGGCGCCAAATCTTTAGGACATATACAATAGCTGCTAACTCAAGGTCGTGGACAAGATAGTTATTTTCATGTACCTTCAGCTATTTGGACGCGTAGGAAATCACCCTACGGTCCTGCCTCAACACCGCGTCGAGACCAATCCGCGATGCATCACAATATACAGTACAAGACCCTGAACCTGTAGGCAATACCAATACTGGGGTTGTAGTTAAAGCTATCTTAAGCTTCTGAATGCTTTCCTCACATTCCTCTGTCCACTTGAACGGAGCATCTTTCTGGGTTAGCCTGGTCATAGGTGCTGCAATAGATGAGAATCCCTCTATAAAATATTGGTAATACCCTTCCAAACCAAGAAAACACCGGATCTCTATAGCTGAGGACGGTCTGGGCCAACTCTGTACTGCGTCAATCTTCTTCTGATCCACCTAGATCCCCCCACTCGATACTATATGACCCAAGAATGCCATTGAGTCTAGCCAAAACTCACACTTTGAAAATTTTACATATAACTTCTTTTCTCTCAAGGTCTGAAGTGCATTCCTCAGGTGCTGCTCATGATCTTCCTGAGTCCGAGAGTACACCAGAATGTCGTCAATAAACACAATGACGAATGAATTATGATAAGGCCGGAACACACTGCGCATCAAGTGCATAAAAGCGGCTTGGGCATTGGTCAGCCCAAAAGACATCACAAGGAACTCGTAGTGACCATACTGAGTCCGTAAGGCAGTCTTTAGGATATATGGCTCCCGAATCTTCAACTCTTGATAGCCGGAACGTAAATCAATCTTGAAAAATACTCTGTCACCCTGTAACTGATCAAATAAGTCATCAATATGAGGCAATGGATACCTGTTCTTCACTGTGACTTTGTTCAACTGGCGGTAATCAATACAAATCTACATATAACCATCCTTCTTCTTCACAAATAAGATAGGAGCTCCCAAATGTGACACATTGGGCCGAATGAAGCCCTTATCAAGCAGTTCCTGTAACTGCTCCTTCGACTCCTTCAATTCAGGAGGAGCCATACAATATGGAGGAATAGAGATGGGCTAAGTGCCCGGCAACAAATCAATGCCAAAATCAATATCTCTGTCGGGCGACATGCCCAAAAGATCAGCTGGGAACACATCTGGAAAGTCCCTCACTATAGGAATTGACTCAACTGTAGGGGTATCAATACTAACATCTCTCACATAAGCGAGATGCACCCCTTCTAAACCAGTCGTTGAGCTTTAAGAAATGAAATAACTCTGTTGGGAGTATACTCTAAGGTACCTTTCCACTCTATCCGCGGTAAACCTGGCATAGCCAGCGTCACAGTTTTAGCGTGACAATCAAGAATAGCATAATGTGGTGACAACCAGTCCATGCCCAAAATAATATCAAAGTCCACCACGCTAAGCAATAATAAATCGGCTCTGGTCTCAAAACCACTAAGAGCTATCAACACGACTGATACACGCGGTCCACAACAAGAGAATCTCCCATAGGAGTAAATGCATAAACAAGGGAACTTAAAGAATCCCGCGATACGCCCAAATATGAGCCATAATAACACATAGAAATATGTAGAGTTTGGGTCAAATAATACCGACGCATCTCTATGACAGATTGGAACAATACCTATAATGACAGAATCAGAAGAAACTACCTCTGTACAAGTGGGAATGGCATAATATCTAGCCTGGCCTCCCCCTCTAGGGCGACCTCTACCTCCCCGACCTCTACCTCAGGCTGGCTGAGTAGGTGGGGTGGCAGCTGGTGCTGTAATCATAGCTTGAGGATCCAGTGGAGCACACTGCGGATGAGAAGTCTGTGGAGGTGCACCCCTCATAAATCAGGGGCAATCCCTCACCATATGAAGAGTGTCGCCACACTCAAAACGAGCTCTGGGAGGGCGTGGCTGTTGCGGCTGGTTCGGGCCAGGTCTGCTGGACTGGACGCTAGGAACACCCCGTGCAGGAGGCACACTAGATACTGGTGGTGCATAATAAGGCTCATGGGTCCTAGAAGTGACCGTAATACCACTAGCGGCTGGAAGAGCTAAATGGACAGGGCAGCTTACATAACCCCTACTATGGCGAGCGGCTGGGACACGAGCAACCAGAATAAGAACCAATATCGCATAACCTCTTGACCTACCTCTACTCTCTATCCCGGGTAAGCATGCCCTCTAATCTCCTGGCGATACTCACAACTTGCTGATAAGAAATATCCATCTCCAACTCCCTGTCCATACTAATCCGGATACTAGGGTGGCGTTTCTCAATATACCATCGAACACTCTCTCGAACTGTGGCAACCAAGGCCGGTGCATGTTGGGCCAACTCATTGAAGCGAACTGCATACTCTAACACAGTCATAGATCCCTAGCGCAGCTGCTCAAACTCCGCACGCCATGAGTCCCTGAGGCTCTGAGGTACATACTCTCTCAAAAATATGTCTGAGAACGGAGTCCATGTAAGTGAAGACGCCTTAGCCGAACTACTCAATCCATAAGCATGCCACAATTGATAGGCTTCTCCTATAAGCTAGAATGTAGTGAAAGAAACCGCCCTCGTCTCCGCTATGCCCATAGTACGGAGAATACGATGACACTCCTCCAGAAAATCTTGAGCATCATCTGTAGCCAATCCGCTTATAGTAGGTGGGTGGTACTTCTTGTACCTCTCAAGTATGAGCTACTCCACCTCAGAAGCTGCTGCCCTAACCTCGGGCTAAGCTGGAGCTACCGGTTGCATTGGTATAATCTCTGGAACCTGGTCAACCTGAACCCGCTGCTCTGGAGTACCGACGATGGGAGTCTGTTCTCCTACCCCAGCCTGAGATGTGGCAGGAGCATGTGGAATCAAACCATTCGAAGCTAACGTGCTAAACATGCTCCGAAACTGGGCTAGAGTCTCCTGGAGGGCTGGTGCGGGAGCAAGTGCCTCAGGTGTCTGCCCTCCAGCTGGAGTTATTAGGGGCTCCTCTGTAGCAGCTCATGTAGGTGCTCTAGCTGCACCGCGTGGATGTACTCGGCCTCTACCTGAGCCCCAGCCTCTCGCGGATCTAGCAGGGGGCGCGGGTGCCTGTTCATCAAATCCACTTGTACGTGTCCTCACCATCTGTGAGAGATTAGAATACAGACGTTTAGAATCTTTGAAGTCAACAATTTTTGCACGACAATGAATCAAAGTAGTGAAATTTTCCTAATAGTTCCATAACCTCTCGAAGATAAGTACAAACGTCTCCGCACCGACCCGCGAGACTCTAATAAACCGGCTTGTGACTCACGACACCTACGAACCTAGAGCTCTGATACCAACTTGTCACGACTCAATTTCTCCTCCGTGTGACGTCGTGATGGCACCTAGTCTCTACAACTCGGTAAGCCCAACATTTTTCGGAATAATGAAATAAAAATATAAATTTAACCAACTATTCAAAAATACACAACAAATTCCAAAAGCCGGAACATCGTGAATCACAAACTACAGAAGGCAAATCTAGTGTCTCTATACATCAGAGTCTAACAAGGAAAAATACAGAAGATAATGGACATGAGAAAGAGTAGAAGGGGACTCTGAGGTCTGCGGACGCGGCAGATATACCTTGTCGTCTCCAAAGTTGTCCCGGCTCCCTGATAGTGAGGCTGATAAGGAGTACCTAGATCTGCACACAAAAAACATGTGCATAGAGTAGCATGAGTACACCACAATCGGTACCCAGTCAGTGACAAGCCTAACCTCAGTAGAGTAGTGACGAAGTAAGGTCAAGCCCCTACTGGTAAATATATAATAAAACAATATAGAGTGTAATGCCGCAATAAAATAAATGCTAACATTTAACCACAATGAAATCATAGAAGGTAACAACTCAGTACACAGAAACACAATAGGGGATCTCCCGAGATACTATTTCGTAGTCCCAAACGTAAATGTGCAGGGGGATCTCCCGGAATATCATTTCGTAGTCCCAAAGTAAATATGCAAGACAAAGGGATCTTCCGGAATACCGTTTTGTAGTCCCAAGGTAAATATGCAGTAAAAGGGATCTACCGAATACCGTTCCGAAGTCCCAAAGTAAATATGCAGTACAGGGGGATCTCCCGGAATATCGTACGTATTCTCAAAGTAAATATGCAGTACATGAGGATCTCCCAGAATACCGTTCCGTAGTCCCAAAGTAAATATGCAGTACATGAGGATCTCCCAGAATACCGTTCCGTAGTCCCAAAGTAAATATGCAACGCAAATAATAGAAGTGCAACTACATCACGAAATCTTACGAGTCAGACTAAGTACCAGTCAAGGAAGAGCCAGGAAATTTATTAAGCATGTTGCACAGAGTTCACATAAGAAATTAAGACACATAAACATGTTGTATTAGACCAAACATGATAGCTACACATATTTGAATAACTCAAATAAGAATGAAAATAGATTAATACTCATTAAAATGGTATAACTAAAAATAAAAGGAAAACATGTTACTGCTCTGTAAGAAAATCGGAATTTTTCAAAACTAGCCCGCGTACGTACTCGGCACCTCACGTATACGGCGCTCACATATCATAATAGTTCCTAATCTTAAGGGGGTTCCCTCCTC
>AWOL01S0011660.1:142315-165328 GCA_000715115.1 Nicotiana otophora
CCCCCCCCACAAAGTTAGGCAAGCCACTTACCTCGAACCACTCAATCAATCGGTCACAATGCCTTCCCATGAATATCCGGCTCCGAATGGCCCAAATCTAGCCAAAAGTAATTAAATATCATAAATACAACCATAATAGACTCGTCTAATTAATGAAATTAACACTTTAACAACAATTCCGAAATTAACTCAAAATCTCCCTTGGGACCCATGTCTCAGAATCGGGTAAAAGTCACGAAATACGAACACACATTCACTCACGAGTCTAACCATATAAAAATTACTCAAATCCGACCACAAATCCCCTTTCAAAACTAAATATCTTTGTTAAATAAGTTCTTCCAAATGTTTCCCAATTTCAACCCCAAATTCTGAAATTAAATGATGAAATCAACTATAGATTAGTGGAATATAATCATAAAGGAGTTAGGAATCATTACCCAAAAACTTCCTCTGAAAATCTCTCCAAATTTCGCCTTCTTCCGAGTTCTCAATCAAAATTTGAGTTATGAACCAAAAACCCTCGATTTTGAACTTTAATTCTGCCCAGATGTTTTTCGTTAATCGCAATTGCAGAAACACCCTCGCGATCGCGAAGAACAACTTCGCTGCCCCATTATTTTACTCTACGTGAACGCGTAACTCCCCACACGAACGCGATGAAATAGCTCCTCGGACTTACGCGATTGCGACTGACCTCACGCGATCGCGAAGAACAACACCCAATTCCACTGCTGCCTTATTTCTTCTTCGCGAACGCGGCCTAGCCCACACCTTCGCAATGCATAACCTGACGAACCTACGTGATTGTGTCCCATTCTTGGCTAACGCGAAAAGATAACCTATCTGGTCTCCCAATTACTCTACGCGATTGCGAGCCTTCTCACACAACCGCGATGAAGGAAACCAGCTGCAGAGCACCAACAAACACTACCAACTCCTTAAATCCAAAAATGACCCGTTGAGCATCCGAAACACGCCCGAGGCCCCCTAGACCCCAACCAAATATAGCGACCAATCCTAAAACACCATACAAACTTAGTCGAGCCCTCAAATTATATCAAACAACGCTAAAAATCACGGATCACCCTCCAATTCAAATCTTAAAAACTTGAAACTTCATCATTCTACAACCGATGCCGAAACCGACCAAACCATGTCCGATTGATCCTAAATTTTTTACACAAGTCATATTCAATACGACGGACCTACTCCAACTTCCGGAATCGTATTTCGACCCCGATATCAAAATCTCCACTACCGATCCAAAACTCCAAAAATTCGACTTTCTCTAATTGAAGCCTAAATAAGCTACGGACTTCCAAAACACAATCCGGACACGCTCCTAAGTCTAAAATCACCTAACGGAGCTAACATAACCGATGAAACTCTATGACGGAGTAGTTTTCACACAATTTTGACTATGGTCAAAATTCTAAGACTTATGCTCCCGTTTTAGGTACTAAGTGGCCCAAAACATTCTAAAACCCAAAACGAAGCCTCCCGACAAGTCACATAAGCAGAAAAAAGTATGGAGAAAATAATAAATAGGAGATCGGGGCTATTACTCTCAAAACGACCGGCCGGGTCATTACAATTAAATAATTAATTTCAATAACTAAAAAGATATTTTAGTAATTATTCATATAACAAATACTTGGGTTGATAAATTTCCTATATTAGTATTTCATATGTTAGTTTCCTACATTTGTATATTAAAATTATACATGGTTTTGTTTGAACTATCATCTTTTAAAGTTATTTTTGAATTATAACAAACTTATATATTAAAATTTCATAACTAATCAAGATATATTCAATAATTAATCATATAAAAAATACTACAAACTTAATAGTAAATAATATTGAATTTATTTCATTCGTAACGATTTATATGTTAACTGTCATATTTTGCCCAAATTTTCCGGAAACGTTTCTTTTGTAATATCAATTGATTATTTATGATTCATATCTAATATTTGATAATTATTTATTGATACATTAAATCTATAATTCTACGCAATAGAATCTTAAAGAATACTAAAGTAACACTACTCTAAATGGCTATAAACAATGGAGTTTTTTGGTTAAAAAATGGGGTGGGAGTGGGGTGGGGGACCGTTTTTGTTCCTTTTCGTTCTGTCTCGTCGGGGAAGAAGATTCGCCCGATATTTTGTATAGGTATAGCGCAAATATAGGATGCTCTATGCTTACTTATCTTTTTAACTTCTAGTATAGCACATCCTGCATATTCGCTATATGTAAACGTTTCTCGCTAATTTAAAGTTCAAATTTAGCGCATGTAACCCGTGCACTATACTTTAACCGACAAACGTGCCGTTAAGGTATAGTGCGGTGAAGAAATGCGTTATATATAAAATAGTTCTCTATTAATTTCTTTATCTATTTTTGTGCTTTGAGTCCAAAAAGACAACATTTTGGTTCCGGACTCTGAATTCTGAGGGAAATAGAACGATCGTGGAGGAACATGGAATGCAATTTTCTTCCTCGGGTGGACAAAAGGCAATTGATATGCTGAACCAAATCAGCTCCTTAGGATGTGAAATATTTGTGCAAAAACCAGGAGATTACTTTAGAGAAATCGTGCTTGAATTTTATGTAAATTTAAATGAATCAGAACAAACATAAAAAATTCGAGGTAAAATAATCTTTTGCAGTCTACTATTTTAATGGTTTGTTTAACTTGAAGGATCTATGTCACGACCCCAAATCCACTAGTCGTGATGGTACCTAACCCAACCTGCTAGGTAAGCCAACTAATAACCATCCAATTTCAATAATATTAATAAGACAATTGAACAAAAGGAATTATCTGAATAGAATTTACAAAGCGGAAATGAAATAAATACATAGTTTGTTTGAATAGTACATAAACAGAGGTTTACAGATCTAAAGCTACCACGAACAAGAGGTAGCTACAACCGGGACGCAAGTACATCTTCAATCCAGCTCACATCGAACACAGCAACATCAATAGTCAACATCTGCATGCAAGGTGCAGAAGTGTAGTATGAGTAAATACGACCCCATGTACTCAATAAGTAACAAACCTAACCTTAGGTTGAAAGTAGTTACGAGCTTTTACCAAGGTCGGGTCCAAAACCAATAGTCCACAACAGTCCATAACAACGTAAAGCAAATAATACAAGAAGTAACTCAGAGATAAAATGCTCAGCTAAATCATGATTTCTAAGAATAGTTCTTCCTTTCAAGTACATCAGTGAAAAACCCAAATCGTTTACCGAAGTTTCCAAAAATATGAATAAGTTTGAAAACAATAATTTTCCCAAAATCCTTTCAATAATAAATGAGATGCTTCATTTTCTTTCCAGATAACCCATGTAAAACAAATGCACCACTATGCCTATTTGTCAATATGTGTGAGAAATCATGAAAGATGTGATAATGTACAACATATGAAAAATATATCTATATTTTTGTATGTCAAATGTGTATGTCAATGCGATACAACTCAGTGATAAAATCATATGCATACTATCAGAGTATCATTTCACTCAGTCCTCCCAATCACTCAGTCCTCACAGTCACTTAGTCCTCACAGTCACTCAGTCCTCACAATCGCTCGGCACTCGCACTCAGTATGTACCTGTGCTCAATGGGGGTGTATACAGACTCCGGAGGTGCTCCTTCAGCCCAAGCGCTATAATCTGCACGGACAACTCACGTGTTGCACGGACTACTCATGTGCTATAATAAGCCTATAAGGCTTGCTGCAGGCGGGCAGCCCTGATCCACATAATAATAATAATATATATAAAGCCAACACGGCCTGCTGCGGCATGCAGCTAGATCCCAAAAATATCCTCACAATCAGGCCCTCGGCCTCCCTCAGTCATCAATCTCTCCAGTCTCTCTCTCATGGGCTCACAATGTCATGAAAATAGCCAAAAAATGATGATATGATATATCAACAAATAACAACAGAGAGTGGGATATGCTATGTAATGAAATGTATATGACTGAGTACGAATTTTCAATTTCAAACAAATAATTCAGAGCAATATGACCTTTGGGTCCCAATAATACTGGCACATAGCCTCAACATGATTTTTAATATGATTCTCATCTCAATTTCTTTAACACATAAAACTGCATGGAAAATGCCCAGATTATTTGACTACAAAATTCCACGGAACGTCATAATTTCTATTATGCACGTTCACACACCCATCACCTAGCATGTGCGTCACTTCCATACAATTCACATAATACGTATATTCAGGATTCATTCCCTCAGGTCCAAGATTAGAAGAGTTACTTACCTCGAACAAGATGAATCCAAATTCCAAGCAAAATCAAAATGCTCCAGAAATTTCATTCTGCTCATACCAATTCCTGAACGGCTCAAATCTAGCCACAATTACTTTGATTCAGTCCATGAAATTATAGGAATTAATTCTATATCAAAATACTAATATGTTTCACAAAATCTGAAATTACGCCCCAAAAATCACCCTTGGGGCCCACGTATCGGAATCTAACGAAATCACAAAATACGACAAACCATCAAATTACAAGTTCAACCATACTAATTTCACTCAAATCCGACTACGAATCGGTATTCAAAACTCGAAAAATTCGTTTTGTGACATTATAGAAATTTTCTTCGATTTCTCTTGAAGATTCGATAATCTTACACCAAAAATGAAGATTAATTCATTAAATATAATCACAAGGGAATCAAGAACACTTACCCCAAGTTGTGTAGAAAACTTCCTCTACAAAATCGCCCAAACCGAGCTCCAAAAATCGAAAATGGGGGAAAAACACGAAACCCCGAATTTAAGCTTCTGCACCAACAATTTCCGCATCTGCAGACAAGAAGTCACACCTGCGACCCCCGCTTATGCGAAAACATGGGAGCATTTGCGAGCCAGTCCGCTTCTGCGATGATCCAAGCGCGGATGCGACTCCGCATCTGCGGATCAAAATTCCGTACCTGCGCTGCCCGTCTTCTTCACCATTTTCCGCTTCTGCGCCCACCCTTCGCACATGCGGGTAAATTCTTCGCACCTAAGAGCACTACTCAGCTCCACTCTTGGCCGCTTCTGTGACTGGTTGCGCGCACATGCGGCTTCGCACTTGCGATCAAAAGCTTCGCATGTGCGATCACACCAGTAGGCAGGAGTTTCAGCATTTCCTTAAGTCCGAATTTGATCCGTTAACCATCCGAATCTCACCCGAGACCCCCGGTACGTCAACCAAATATACCAACAAGTCCTAAAACATACCACAGACCTATGTGAGGCCTCAAATCACATCAAACAACATCAAAACGATGAATCATACCCCAATTCAAAATCTATAAACTTTAAAACTTCAACTTCCACAACCGATGCCGAACCCTATCAAATTAAGTCCGATTGACCTCAAATTGTGCACGCAAGTAACATTTCACATTACGGACCTATCCTAATTTTCAAAATCGGATTCTGACCCCAATATCAGAAAGTCAACCCTTCGGTCAAACTTTCAAAAAATTCAAATTTCGCCATTTTAAGCATAATTCCACTACGGACCTCCAAATAATTTTTCGGGCACGCTCCTAAGTCCAAAATCACCATACAGAGTTACTGGAATCATGAAAAGTCGAATCCGAGGTTGTTTACACATATATCAGCATCTGGTCGACTTTTCCAACTTAAGCTTTCCATTTAAGAGACTAAGTGTCTCATTTCACTCTAAATTCTCTTCGGACCCAAACTAACTAACCCGATAAGTCATACAACAACTATAAAGAACAAACAGAGCAGTAAATGGGGGAACGGGGCTGAAATGCTCAAAACGACTGACCGGGTCGTTACAATCTAGATGATACTGATACACAAATGAAGATAAAGGGGGAGATAGTGATTTTGTGAAAGAAGCTCTAGAGATAATTGTCACGACCCAATCTTCCCTCGGTGAAAGGTCGCGACGGCACCTAGTGCCTACGACTATGTAAGACTAACATTTGCGGAAACAATGAAAATAAAAGCATAAATCTCAATAGCTAACAACAACATGTAATTTAATAACTAATAGAAATGCCGCTCGGCATATACAATAACAACTCTCGAAATATACACATAATTTCCCCAAGACCCAGGACATCATAAGTCACAAGCTTTAAGAATTTGACTAACTGCTCTATACATCAGTATTTAGAAGTAGTAAAGGAAGAACTACACAAAGAGATAGAGAGGGACTCTGAGGTCTGCGTACGTGACAAATGTACCTTAAAGTCTCCGGAACAGCAGCAGATGTACAACTAATAGCGAGGATGGAATGATGTACCTGGATTTGCACACAAAAATATGTGCATAAGAGTATTATGAGTACACCACAACGGTTCCCAGTAAGTACGAAGCCTGACCTCGGTCGAGTAGTAACGAGGTCAAGTCAGGCCCATTGGTAAATAATAAATAAGGCGGGAGAATATACAGTATAATAAGCGATTGGAGTTCAACAAAGGAAAACACAATATGATAACAGTACAACACGCGGAAATAAAAAATAGGGGATCTCCCGAGATACCATCTCGTAGTCCCAAAAGTAAATATGCAGGGATAACTCCGAAGGTAGCGCCTCGTAGTCTCAAAATTAAATGTGTAGGAAGAACTCCCGAGGTACCGCCTCGTAGTCTCAAAAGTAAATGTACAGGGAGAACTCCTAAGGTACCACCTCATAGTCTCAAAAGTAAATGTGCAGGAGGGTCTACCGAGGTACCGTCCCGTAGTCCCAAAGTAAATACACAGCTCAGACAATTACAGATGATAGGTAGAGCAAGAGAATCTACAAATTAAACTAAGTACAAGTCAAGAAAAGAAGCAGGATTTCACTAAGCATGCTGCAAATAGTTCAGTTAAGCAATTAAGACCCCTAAATATGTTATTCTAGGCTAACATGGTAACTAATCATGCTAGTATACTCAATTAAGGTGAAAACAGGAAAATACTTAGTAAAAATCAGATTTTGCAACAAATAGACCATCTATGCACACATCACCTCGCGTACACGTTGTTCACATATCATATCAGTAACAAATCCTAAGGGGATTTCCCCCACACAAGGTTAGGCAAGCCACTTACCTCGAACCAAGCTTAATCAATCGGTAACAATGCGTTTTCCACGAATATCCGACTCCGAATGGCCCAAATCTAACCAAAATCAATTACATACCATAAATAAAACTATGAGAAACTAATCTAATTAATGAAATCAAAGTTAAAGCGAGAAATTAGAAAATCTCCCCAAAAGGTCGACCCGGGCCCACCTCTCGGAATAGGGTAAGAGTCACAAAATATGAACACCCATTCACTCATGAGTTCACTCGTACCAAAATTATCCAAATCCGAATCAAAACTCAAAAATTTATTTGAAGAACTTCTCCCATTTTTCCTAAATGTGTCAACCCAAATCCGAAATTAAAGGATGCAATTAATGATAGATTAGTGTAATATAACCATAAATGGATTAAGAATTGTTACCCAAAAGCTTTTTCTGAAATATCTCCAAAATCCGAGCTCTCAAAGTCCCAATATGAAAATGAGACCAAACCCTCGAAATTTCCTCTTTTCTGCCCAGCGATCTCGCACCTGCGGACCACCAGGCGCACATGCGATGCCGCATCTGCGGAATTTCGATCGCAGGTGCGGAGATGGCTTAAGGTCCAAAAATCTGCTTCTATGGACTAGGGCATGCACCTGCGGGCCCACTTCTGCGGATGACCTTCCGTATTTGCGACTCTGGCCAAGCTGCCCTTTTTCGTTCCTGCGGTCAATCCACCGCATTTGCAGATGCGCAGATGCGGCTCCCATTTCTCACCTGCGCTCATAGACCAAGCTGGACCAAACCGCAACTGCGCTCCTCCTTCTGCACATGTGATCCCGCACCTGCGGGCTCCCCTCCACAGGTGCGAAAACACCAGAAACCAGAAAATCTTCAGCAACTAGCCTAAATCCAAATTCAATCTGCTAAGCATACAAAACACACTCGAGGCCCCAGAGACCTCAACCAAACATACCAACAAGTCCTAAAACACCATACAAACTTAGTCGAGCCCTCAAATCACATTAAACAACACTAAAAACATGAATCGCCATCCAATTAAAACTTATTAAACTTGAAACTTTAAATTTCTACAACTGATGCCGAAATCTATCACTTGAACTCCAATTTTGCACACAAGTCATAAATGACATTACAGACCTGCTCAAACTTTCAAAATCAGAATACGACCTAGATATCAAAAAGTCCACTACCGGTCAAAATCTCAAAAACTCAACTTTTGCCAATTCAAGCCTAAATCAGCTACAAACCTCAAATTCACAGTCCGGACACGCTCATATGTCCAAAATCACCCAACGGAGCTAACGAAATTGACGGAACTCCATTCCGGAGTTGTTTTGACAAAGTTTCGACTACGGTCAAAATCCTAAGACTTAAGCTTCCGTTTTAGGGACTAAGTGTCCCAAATCACTCTGAAACCATAACAAAACCTCCCGTCAAGTCACATAAGTTTCAAAATATACGAGGGGTAAATATGGGATAAGGGCTAATACACTGGAAACGACCGACCGGGTCATTACATCCTCCCCCTCTTAAAAACATCGTTCGTCCTCGAACGAGCATAGAGACATACCTGAAGTGGTGAAAAGATGAGGATAACGGCTGCACATATCATGCTCGGTCTACCAAGTCACCTTCTTGACCAGTTGACCCCTCCACTGAACCTTCACGAAAGCAATGTTTGTTGACCTCAGCTTTCAAACCTGCCTGTCAAAAATAGCCACACGCTCGTCAACATAAGATAGATCCTTGTCCAACATGACTGAGCTGAAATGCAATATATGAGCCGGATCGCCGTGATACTTCTGGAGCATAGAAACATGGAATACTGGATGCACCCCTGCAAGACTGGGAGGCAAGGAAAGCTCATAAGCAACCTCCCCAACACGTCGCAACACCTCAAATGGACCGATAAACCTTGGGCTCTTCTTGCCCTTCTTCTCAAACCTCATAACGCCCTTCATAGGTGAAACCCAGAGCAAGACCTGCTCTCCAACCATGAATGCAACATCGCAAACCTTTCGATACGCATAACTCTTATGTCTGGACTGCGCTGTGCGAAGTCGATCCTGAATCACCTTCACCTTATCCAGGGCATCCTGAACCAAGTCTGTACCCAATAATCTAGCCTCGCCCGACTTGAACCAATCCACTGCAGACCGACACCGCCTACCATACAGAGCCTCATATGGTGCTATCTGGATGCTTGATTGATAACTGTTGTTGTCGACAAACTCCGCAAGTGGTATGAACTGATCCCAAACACCCCCAAACTCTATCACACATATACACAGAGCATATCCTCTAATATCTGCATAGTGCGCTCAGACTGTCTGTCCGTCTGAGGGTGAAATATCGTGCTCAGCTCCACTCGAGTGCCCAGCTCATGATGTACACCGTCCAGAATCATAATGTAAAGTATGTACCCCGGTCAGAGATGATAGATACCGGTATGCCATAAAGCCTGACGATCTCGCGGATGTAAATTCGAGCCAGCTGCTCAGAAGAATAGGTAGTCATCACATGAATGAAATGAGCTGACTTGGTCAGCCTATCCACAATCCCCCAGCCTGCATAAAACCTCCGCTGAGTCTATGGGAGTCCAACAACGAAATCCCTAGTGATTCATTCCCATTTCTACTCTGGAATCTCTAACTTCTGAAGCAATCCACCCGGCCACTGATACTCATACTTCACCTGCTGGCAATTTAGACAGTGAGCCACATACTCTACTATGTCTTTATTCATCCTCCTCCACCAGTAATGCTGTCACAAGTCCTGATACATCTTCGCGACATCCGTATGAATAGAGTACCATGAACTGCGAGCCTCCTGGAGAATCAACTCACACAAACCATCTACATTAGGGACACATAGCATGCACTGCATCCTCAATGCACCATCATCCCCAATAGTGACCTCCTTAGCATCACCGTGTTGAACTGTGTCCTTAAGGACAAGTATATGGAGGTCATCATACTGACTCTCCTTGATACGATCATAAAGAAAAGACCGAGAGACCACACAAGTCAACACTCGACTCAGCTCAGAAATATCCAATCTAAAAAATTAGCTGGCTAAGGCCTGAACATCCAATGCCAATGGCCTCTTTGCTGCTGGTAGATATGCTAAGCTTCCTAAACTCTCCGCCTGACGACTCAAAGCATCGGCCACCATATTGGCCTTCCCGGGATGGTTCAAAATTATGATATCATAATCCTTAATCAACTTCAACCACCTCCGCTGACGCAAGTTAAGATCTTTCTGTTTGAACATATACTGCAAACTCCAGTGATCGGTGTAGATCTCACAAGGGACACCGTACAAATAGTGCTGCCAAATCTTCAAGGCATGAACAATAGTTACTAACTCAAGGTCGTGGACATGATAGTTCTTTTCATGCACCTTCAATTATCTAGACGCGTAGGCAATCACCCTACCGTCCTGCATCAACATCACGCCGAGACCAATCCGTGACGCATCATAATATACAGTATAAGACCCCAAACCTGTAGGCAATACCAATACTGGGGCTGTAGTCAAAGCTGTCTTTAGCTTCTGAAAACTCTCCTCATATTCCTCTGTCCACCTGAACGGAGCACCCTTCTGGGTCAGCCTGGTCATATGTGTTGTAATGGATGTGAATCTCTCTACAAAAAGATAGTAATACCCCGCCAAACCAAGAAAACTTCGGATCTCCGTAGCTGATGATGGTCTAAGCTAATATTGCACTGCTTCCACCTTCTTCGGATCCACCTTGATCCTATCACTTGATACTACATGACCCAAGATTGGCACAGGGTCTAGCCAAAACTCACACTTTGAAAATTTTGCATACAACTTCTTTTCTATAAAGGTCTAAAGCACAGTACTCATGTGTTGCTCATGATCCTCTCGAGTTCAGGAGTACACCAGAATGTCGTCAATAAACACAATGACGAATGAGTCAAGATAAGGCCGAAACATATTGTGCATCAAGTGCATAGAAGCTGTTGGGGAATTGGTCAGCCCAAATGACATCACAAGGAATTCGTAGTGACCATACCGAGTCCTGAAAGCGGTCTTTGGGATATATAGCTCCCGAATCTTCAACTGATGATAGACAGAAAGTAAATCAATCTTGGAAAACACCCTGGCACACTGTAGCTGATCAAATAAATCATTAATACGAGGCAATGGATATTTGTTCTTCACTGTAACTTTGTTCAGCTAGCGTTAATTAATACACATACACATAAAAACCATCTTTTTTCTTCACAAACAAGACAGGAGAACCCCAAGATGACACACTGGGCCAAATGAAGCCCCTTTCAAGCAACTCATGTAACTGCGCCTTCAACTCCTTCAACTCAGGAGGAGCCATGCAATATTGAGGAATAGAGATGGGTTGAGTGCCTGGCAATAAATCAATGCCAAAATTAATATCTCTGTTTGGCAGCATTCCCGGAAGATCAACTGGAAACACATCTGGAAAGTCCCTCACTACTGGGAACTGACTCAACTGTAGGGGCATCAATACTAACATCTCTCACATAAGCTAGATCCGCGCCACACCCCTTCTCAACCATTAGTTGAGCTTTAAGAAATGAAATAACTCTTCTGAGAGTATACTCTAAGGTACCTCTCCACTCTAATCGCTGTAGACCTGGCATAGCCAGCATCATGGTCTTAGCGTGACAATCAAGAATAGCATAATGGGGCGACAGCCAGTCCATGCCTAAGATAAGATCAAAGTCTACCGTATTGAGCAATAATAAATTGGCCTTAGTCTCAAAACCATTAAGAGCAATCAAACACGACCGATACACACGGTCCACAATAAGAGAATCTCCCACAGAAGTAGACATATAAATAGGGGAACTCAAAGAATCCCGAGATACGCCCAAATATGGGGCAAAAATAAGAGGATACATAGGAATATGTAGAGCCTGGGTCAAATAATACCGATGCATATCTATGACAGACCGGAATAATACCTGTAATGACAGAGTCGCAAGCAATTTCCTCTATACGAGCCAGAAGAGCATAATATCTGGTCCAGCCTCCACCTCTAGGGCGACCTCGACCTCCCCGACCTCCACCTCAAGCTGGCTGAGTAGGTGGAGCATGTAGTGGATGAGAAGTCTGTGAAGGTGCACCCCTCTTAAGTCTGGGGCAAGCCCTTACCATATGGTGGGTGTTGCCACACTCAAAACAAGCTCTCAAAGGGCGTGACTGATGTGACTGGCTTGGGCCAGGTCTGCTGGACTGACCGCTGAAAGCACCCCGTGCAGGAGGCGCACTAGATACTGGCGGTGCATAATAAGGTTCCTGGGCCTAGAAGAGACCGAAATACCACTGGCGGCTGGAAGAGCTGAATGAATGGGGTGACTCCCATAATCCCTACCACATCGAACTACAGTAGGGGTACGAGTATCGCTGTAAGTGCCAGACTCTCGAGACCTCTTGGCCTTCCTCTACTATCTATCCCGGGCAAGCATGTCCTCCAATCTCCTGGCAATACTCACAACCTGCTGATAAGAAATATCCATCTCTAACTCCATGGCCATACTAATCCGGATACTGGGGTGGAGTCCTACAATAAACCGTCGAATCCTCTCTCGAACTTTGGAAACCAAGGCCGGTATATGTCAAGCCAAATCACTGAAGCAGACTGAATACTTTGACACGGTCATAGCACCCTGGCGTAGCTGCTCAAACTCCGCACGCCATGAGTCCATGAGGCTCTGAGGGACATACTCTCTCAAAATCATATCCGAGAACTGAGTCCATGTAAGTGAAACTGCCTCATCCGGACTACTCAACTCATAAGCACACCACCACGGATAGGCTGCTCCTCTAAGATGGAATGTGGTAAAATAAACCCCACTCATCTCCGCAACACCGATTGTACGAAAACTATGATGATACTCCTCTAGAAAACCTTGAGCATCATTTGTAGGCAATCCGTTGAAGGTAGGTGGGTGGTACTTCTTGTACCTCTCAAGTATGAGTTGCTCCGCCTCAGAAGCGGTTGTCCTAGTCTCGTGTTGAACCGGAGCTACCGGCTACGTAGGGATAAACTCTGGGTCCTGGTCAACTTGGATCCTCTGCTCAAGAGTACAGGCTGCGGGAGTCTGTGCCCATTCCAAGGACTGAGATATGGCAGGAGTAAGTGGAATCAATTTAGCCTAAGCTAAGGTGCTGAACATGCTAAGAAACTGGGCTAGAGTCTCTTGGAGAGCTGGTGCAGCAACAGGCACCTAAGGTGCCTGCCCTCCAGCTGGAGCTACTGGGGGCTCCTCTGTCGCAGCGTGCACGGGTGCTCTGGGTGCACCGCGTGGTCGTCCTCGGCCTCTAACCCAGCCCCAGCCTCTCGAGACTCTAGCAGGGGACACGGGTGCGTGGTCATCAGATCCTCCGGTACGGGTCCTTACCATCTGTGAGAAAGAATAAAATACAGAAGTTAATAAACCGGCTTGTGACTCACGACACCTATGAACCTAGAGCTCTGATACCAACCTGTCACGACCCAATCTTCCCTCCGTGAAAGGTCGCGACGACACCTAGTCTCTACGACTAGGTAAGCCTAACAATTGCAGAAACAATGAAAATGAAAGTATAAATCTTAACATTTAACAGCAACATGTAATTTAATAACCGATAGAAATGCCGCTAGGCATATACAATAACAAATCTCCAAATATACACATAATTTTCCCAAGACCCGGAACATCATAAGTTACAAGCTTCTAAGAATTTGACTAACTGTTCAATACATCAGTATTTAGAAGTAGTAAAGGAAGAACTACACAAAGAGATAGAGGGGGACTCCGAGTCTGCAGACAAGGCGGATGTACCTTGAAGTCTCCGGAACAGCAGCAAATGCACAACTAATAGGGAGGCTGGAATGATACACCTGGATATGCACAAGCAAACATGTGCAGAAGAGGATCATGAGTACACCACAATGGTACCCAGTAAGTGCCAAGCCTAACCTCGGTCGAGTAGTGATGAGGTTAGGTCAGGCACACTATTAAATAATAAATAAGGAGGGAGAATATACAGTATAATAAGATGCTGGAGTTCAACAAAGGGAAAAACAATGAAATAACAGTACAACATGCAGAAATAAATAATAGGGAATCTCTCGAGATACCGTCTCGTAGTCCGAAAAGTAAATATGCATGGAGAACTCCCCAGGTACCTTCTCGTAGTCTCAAAAGTAAATGTGTAGGGAGAACGTCCAAGGTACTGCCTCAAGGTCTCAAAATTAAATGTGCAAGGAGAACTCCCGAGGTACTGCCTCGTAGTCTTAAAATTAAATGTGCAAGGGGATCTCCCGAGGTACCGTCCCGTAATCCCAAAGTAAATACACAGCTCAAACAATTACAGATGATAGGTACAACAAGAGTATCTACAGTTTAGATTAAGTACAAGTCAAGAAAAGAAGCAGGAATTCACTAAGCATGATGCAAAGAGTTCAGTTAAGCAATTAAGATACGTAGACATGTTATTCTAGGCTAACAAGGTAACTACACATGCTAGTATACTCAATTAAGGCTAAAACAGGAAATTACTCAGTAAAAATCAGATTTTGCAACAAATAGCCCATGTACGCACTCGTCACCTCGCGTACACGACGCTCACATGTCATATTTGTACCAAATCCAAAGGAAATTTCCCCCACACAAGGTTAGGCAAGCCACTTACCTCGAACCAAGCTCAATTAATTAGTAACAATACCTTTTCCACAAATATCCGACTCCGAATAACCCAAATCTAGCCAAAATCAATTACATACCATAAATACAACGATAAGAAACTAATCTAATTAATGCAATCAAAGCTAAAGCGAGAAATTAGAAAATCGCCCCAAAATGTCGACCTGGGACCACGTCTCGGAATCGGGTAAAAGTCACAAAATATGAACACCCATTCACTCATGAGTTCACTCGTACCAAAATTATCCAAATCCGATATCAAAAACCAAATCAAAACTCAAAAATGTATTTGAAGCACTTCTCCCATTTTTCCCAAATATTTCAACCCAAATCCGAAATTAAAGGATAAAATTAATGATAGATTAGTGGAATATAACCATAAATGAGTTAAGAATCATTATGCAAAAGATTCAAATGAAAATCTCCCAAATTATCGCCCAATTCCGAGCTCTCAAAGTCCCAAAATGAAAATGAGACCAAACCCTAGAAATTTTCTCTTTTCTACCCAGCGATCTCGCACTTGTGGACCACCAGTCGCACCTGCGACGCCGCACCTGCATAATTTCCATCGCAGGTGCGTATATGGCTTAAGATCCAAAGATTCACTTCTGCGGATCAGGGTACGCACTTGCGGGCCCGCTTCTGTGGATGACCTTCTGCATCTGCGACTCTACCCAGGCCACCCCTTTTCGCTCCTGCGGTCAATCCTCCGCATCTGCGGATGCGCAAATGTGGCTCCCATTTAGCACCTGTGCTCACAGACCAAGCTTGACAAAATTGCACTTGCGCTCCTCCTTCCGCACATGCGATCCCGCACCTGCTGTCTCCCCTCTGCAGGTGCAAAAATACCAGAAACTAGAAAATCTTCAGCAACTAGCCTAGGTCCAAATTCAATCCGCTAAGCATCTGAAACATACCCAAGGCCCCCAAGACCTCAACCAAACATACCAACAAGTTATAAAATACCATACAAACTTAGTCGACCCTTCAAATCACATCAAACAATGCTAAAAACACGAATCACCCTCTAATTCAAACCTAATGAACTTGAAACTTTAAATTTCTACAACCGATGCCGAAACCTATTAAATCAGGTCTGATTGACCTCAAAGTTTGCACACAAGTCATAATTAACATTACGGACCTACTCCAACTTCCAGAATCAGAATCCGACCCCGATATCAAAAAGTCTACTATCGGTCAAAATATTCAAAAATTTGACATTTTCCAATTCAAGCCTAAATCAACTACATACCTCAAATTCATAGTCCGGACATGCTCCTAAGTCCAAAATCACTCAATGGATCTAACGGAACCGACATAACTCCATTCTGGAGTCATCTTCACATAGTTCCGACTATTGTCAAAATCCTAAGACTTAAGCTTCCGTTTTAAGGACTAATGTCCCAAATTACTCTGAAACCACAACAAAACATCTCAGCAAGTCACATAAGCAGAAAAAGATATGGGGGAAGCAGTAAATAGGGGATCAGGCTAATACACTCAAAATGACTGGCTGGATCGTTACAATAATCTGCCTTAATGGTATTCGATATATTTCGTGAACATGTGAGAATCCATTAATGATTACATATTCTTGCATGCTCAAAACATCTAGGACATGGGGAAAATTCACTATCTCTCGATCGGTGCCATAAATGAATAAATCAAGCTACAATTTGGAGAAAGCTCCTCTTCTGTATGCCATCAATAAAGGTTTACCTGTCACGACCCGAAATCCCACCACATGCGTCGTGATGACACTTAGTGTCTAAGACTAGGTAAGCCGATTACAATAACAATTTAAGCCATTTTTTTTAAACAAAATTTAATACAAGTAATGAAACAAAGCAGAAATAATCCTACGCGACAATAGTCATAACAACCTCCCAAGGCTGGTAATACTGAGTCACGAATTCTAGCTGAATACATGGAATGATCTCAAGGATCGAAATACAATAATGTTCAAATAATAGCTGATAGTACAATATAAGGAAAGACTCCAAGGGACTGCGATGGCCAAAAAACTCTACCTTGAATTCTCGTGACCGATATGCTAACTCTGCCCGAGTCTGATATCTCCAATACCTGGCTCTGCACAAAATTATACAAAAGTGTAGTATGAGTACACCACAATCGGTACCCAATAAGTATAAAGACTAACCTCGGTGGAGTAATAACGAGGTACAATTAAGATACCCACTAGTCAAATAATATGTGCAGTATAACAATATACAACTAATAGTGGAAGGCAGGAATCAGTAAGTAGCAGCAATTTCAACATGTGCATATAGGCAGTTAAGCAATAAGAATACCGGAAAAATATCATTAAAACTAGATAAAGAACACAAAGGAAAACCAATTAATCAAGTTGTTTATCACAAGGTTTTCACAACAAATTCTCTCTGTGGTACGTCATCTCATAATCACAATTCACGGGTCTCAACCCACCATCAAATACTCATGACACCTCGTGCCCACATCTCAAATCACAATCTCACGGTCGATTCACGTGCTGCATGGACAACTCACGTAACAATAACATCAAGATTCATCTTCCTAAATCGATATGGGCGATTAATTACGTGTATGTTTGTGTAAGTGTTCTATAACAACTCAAGTCAACAAGTAAGAATAGAGACAATGAATGACACATAAGAAACGATCACCACAAAATGTACAAGGCACAACTCACACAAGATAGGCACACAACTACATAATTATCAGCAATAACAATGCCCCAGGCCATCCCAAGTCATCACAAATAATTCTCCGACATAGCACACATTGTCTCGCCACGTGCACTATAATAAAGTAAATGCCTGTCTTGTCTCGCCGCACGTGCAAAATAATGTTCACACCATGTCTCGTCGCACACGCAAAATAATGTTCACACCTTGTCTTGCCACAGGGCAAAATAATATTCACACCTTGTCTCGCCACATGCACAACCCACATATATAGCCCACATTATCACATCGCATGTGCAGATATCAATAATAACAATATCACGGATAACTCACGCACGAACACCCTGACAATCCTCTTAACAATATCACGTGTGCCAAAAACATAACAACACAATATAATGACTTGCACCATATGTGCCCACATGGCACAACATTTCTTAAAAATAATTTCAATATCACAACCACACATAGCACTCGGCTCAACAACACTGAGTACAACAACGACAATAATGACAACAATATTAATGAGACGATTAAAGAAATACACCGAGAATAACTACACCGAACTAAGGCAATTAATGCATCACAGAATAAAACAGGGAATATTATGACACGGAACAAAACAGCTAAAACACAAATGAAGAATTAAAAAGTGTCAACAAGAGTCACTACCGAGGTACCGCCTTGTAGACTCAATCATAAACAAATTCACAATCTTTCCTTATATCACTGCGGGAGCCTTACGTTTAGTTTTTAAAAATCATTTTTTCCAAAATAATATCCCGCGTTTTAGCCCATCTTATCACACAGTATGACTTCTAGTTGTTTTCCTACTAGCCACGCGTATCAAGCCCACCTTATCTCACCGCATGCGTTTTAACCCCAAACCTTATACCACCGCGTGTGTATCAATATCACAACGTATTACAAATCACACCTCAAGTTCTCAAATATCACAACTTTCCAAGGAAATCAACAATAACAATATTTACTTTTATAATAAGGAGCCCATGACTCAACCACAATGTACACAAAGTCTTAACAAAACAACCGAAATTAAATAACTCAGCAGAATAGTATTTCACAACTTAATAGTTTGCCTCAATGTAAATCACGACCTTTATAGCTCAATACCAATTTCAATAACATGAACTGAAAAGTAACTCAGCAAGGAGCAACATCTCTTTTAAACACCACTTCAAGTAAATTAAATTAATGGTTCTCGATCATTTCAATTTCAAATTAATTATTTAAGGATAAACTCAATAATGCAAGTATTTCCACGAAATTGCAACTCGACAATAAAAGATTTCACGTAATGGTTTAAGTGGTAAAAATTCCAAATAGGCATATAAGAGAAAACTCTGCAAGTACAGAATGTGACATGTAACGACAACTTCCAATAAAGCATGTAACAATGGACATGATGAATATAGGATATAACAACTGCTAACAATTGCAATAAATACATGAAGTCTAAGAATTTAAACCGATAGAATGTCCACATATAAGCCCGGGTACGTACTCCTCACCTCGCGTACACATATTTCACATTACACAACTAGCACAAATGACTCAATTCCTAAGGAGTAAAATGACCTTCTCATGTGAAACAACCTCCGGACGACCCAAATCAAGCCAAAACAATTTCATACATAATTAAAACTCATAAGAAACAATTCCGAATAATACAACTTTGACTTTTAATTTTACATTAAAAAGTCAACCCAAAAGTCAATTCAGGGCTCGCACCTCGAAATCCGATAAAAAATCACAAGATTCAAACACACATTCTGATACGAGTCCAACCACACCAAAATTATCAAATTCTGATATCAAATCGCCCTTCAAATCCTCATTTTACATTTTGAAAGATTTTACAAACTTTTCCCATTTTCTTCTATTCAATTCATTAATTAAGGATGAAAATAATCATGAAATATAATGAAAACCGAGTAGGAAACACTTACCCCAATCCATATGGTAAAAATTACCTCAAACATCGCTAAATCCCGAGGTCTCCAACTCAAAATATGGATAAATGGCTCAAAGGTCCGATATTGGACATTAAATCCACTGCCCATGCTTCCTTCTTCGCGAACGCGGACATCCTTTTGCGATCGCGATGAACAAATTCTTCAACAGCTATTTACAAACACTTCCCAGACAGCCAAACAGTTCTTCAACTATTCGTACAGAACTCCAAATGCCAAACGGTTTGATTTTCCGAAACCTTGACACAAAGGGCCAGAACATTTATTTTTGGATCATCTCCAAATTTCTTATAGATTGCAAGATATAAGCTTCCAAAGTTAGCCCTGTGCAACAGAAATTCCTCCTACCTGATCGCGAAAAGGCTTACGCGATCGCGATTTACAAGGCCCCAAACTGCAGTTTTATCTATCGCAATCGTGATGCACACTCCTGTAGCCAAAAATCAGCAGCTGAAAATGGCCTGAAACCACTCCGAAACTCACCCGAGCCCTTGGGGATCCCCGCCATACATCCACACAAGTATAGAAACGTCATGCAAACTTGCTCGCGCAATAAAATCACCAAAATAATGCCTGAAACCATGAATCAGACATCAACACGCTTTAAATTTGAAGGGAGAACTCAAGAACTTCTAGAATTGTATTCAAGCGTCTGAATGCTATCAAACCAACTCTGAACGACCCCGAATGTTGCAGGCAAATTCAACACTGACCTACTCGATGTTTCAAATCTCACTTAACAACATCAAAATCACGAGTCACACCTCAAGTCAAGGTTAATGAACTTTCAACATTCAAAACTAAGGACGGACAATACTAAACACCTCAGAATGATCTCAAATTTTGCACACAAGTCATAAGTGACAGTACGGGCCTATTCCAATTTCTGAAATCGAGATCCAACCCCGACATCAATAAAATCAACTCCTGATCAAACTTTTAAAAATCTTCCATTTTTCCAGCTTTCGACAATTCATGCTGAAACGACCTATGGTCCTCTAAATCAACATCTGGACACGCTTCTAAGACCAAAATAACCATACGGAGCTATTGGAACCATCAAAACTTTATTCTGGAGTCCTCTACACAAAAGGCAAACTCTAGTCAACTCTTACCGCTTAAGTTTCTAAAATAAGAATCCTTCTTCCAAATTGATCCTGAATCATCCGAAAACCAAACTCGACCACACACTATCACGACCCAAATTTCCCTCCGTAGGATATCGTGACGACACCTAGTCTCTAAGACTAGGTAAACCTAACGATATACAGAAACATTAAATAAAAATTTAAAACTTGAACATCCCAACCATTTCATAAACAAAACCTACCAAAATGCAATACGTACAATCCCAAAATCTGGTGAGATATAAGTCACAAACTCTAGATACAGTATCGAACAACCCTATACATCACTGTCTATAAAGATGTAAAGAAATAAGAAAGGAACAAGATATAAGGGGACTCTGAGGCCTGCAGACGTGGACATGTGTACCTTGAAGTCTCCAAAGCAAGCCACTTGTGCGCTAATATCGAGGCTGATAGGATGTACCTGGATCTGCACAAAACATGTGCAG
Source organism: Nicotiana otophora (assembly GCA_000715115.1). Lineage (NCBI taxonomy): Eukaryota > Viridiplantae > Streptophyta > Magnoliopsida > Solanales > Solanaceae > Nicotiana > Nicotiana otophora. The sequence continues at coordinate 163,371 of AWOL01S0011660.1, forward strand.
AATTGTAGTATGAGTACACCATAATGGTACCCAGTAAGTGACAAGCCTAACCTCGGTAGAGTAGTGACGAGGTCAGGTCAAGGCCCTACTAAAGACAATAAGAAACAAGACAGAAGACAAAATGATATAATAATAATTACAAGGAAATGAAACAATAAAGAATTTACGAAAAGATAACAACACGGAATCAAGGCAGCTAATACAATATGAAAGGAAAACAAGGATTTTACATGTTAAGAAAAAACAACAACCAAACAAAAATATAGCAAATAGAGAAAGATCAATAGGGACACTCCTGAAGTACTGCCTCGTAGTCCCAAATTATAAAAATAAATCACAGTCTTTCCTTCTATTACTGCCAGGGCCTTTACATTTAGTTTTGAAAATCATTCTTCCCGAAATAGCACCCCGCATTTTAGCCGACCTTATCACATCGTATGGCTTCTAGTAGCTGCCCTACTAGCCACGCCTATCAAGCCCATCTTATCTCACCGCATGAGTTTTAACACCCAGACCTTATACCACCGCATGCGTATCAATAATCACAACGGCACGGCAAAAACCTTGTGCAAATAGTAACAACATCAACACAACAGAAATCTCGTGCAAACAATAACAATAGCATGTCAGAAACCTCGAGAAAACAAATAAACAATCACCTCAAAATTTTTCACGAATGCCAAACATAACGACAAAGTAAAATGAAATTTCACCACTTATACCTTGCCTCAGTAGAAACTACGGCCTTTGCAACTCAATATCAAATTCAAGAACATGATATTCCAAGAATAGCAATTTCAAGTAAGAATTAAATAGTTAAATAATGAATACGGAATAAAAGAAAGCAAGTAATTCAGCTAAACATGTAGGACAAATTGCAAATAAGAGATAAGACGAGTAGGCATGTGAAATTAGACTAATTATGAGGAATGTAACATGTTAAAGTAACTCAATAAAGGCATGAAAGAGAACTACATAGCAAAAACAAAACCTGGAAATTTCACATTTAGCCCGTGTACGCACTCGTCTCCTTGCGTACGCGGCTTTCACATATTACAATTATCGCAACAATACCAAGTCCTAAGGGGATTTTCCCTCACACAAGGTTAGACAAGTCACTTACCTCAAACCACGCTAAATCAATCAACTAGAAGGCTTTTCTCTCTATTTTCCGGCTCTGAACGGCTCGAATTTAGCCAAAACAGTTACATACTATAACTATAACTATAGGAAACTAATTTAAATAATGAAATCATGATCTTAGCAAATAATTAAAAAATTGCCCCCAAAAGGTCGACCCGGGCCCATGTCTCAGAACCCGACCAAAATTTGAACACTCATTCGATATCTTGTCTAACCATATAAGAATTATTCAAATCTGACCTCATTTCGCCTTTCAACTTAAAACTTTAGTCTAAGAACTTCTACACTTTTCTCCCAAATTTTCCACCCCAAATCCCTAATTACATGATTAAATCATTGATAGATTAGTAAAATTTAATTAAAATCGAGTTAAGAACTCTTATCCCAACAATCCCTCTAAAAATCCCTCGAAATATCGCCTCAAACCGAGCTCTCTAAGTTCAAATTATGAAAAATGATATAAAAACTCGATTTCAAACTTATGTTCTGCTGCCCAGTTAATTACACATCGCGGAAACTCCCTCGCGACCGTGAAGAACAAAATTTTCATCAGCTCAAGAACCTTATATGTAAACGCGGAAGACTGCTCGCGAACGCGGTAAGAAACCTTTCCAAGGTTACTCGATCGCGTGGACCGAATCGCGATCACATAGAGCAATGCACTTACCTCCCAGACCCCCCTTTCCTTCAACGCGAACGCGACACCACCCACACGTTCGCGATGCACTGACCTACCAAGCTTCACGATCTCATAGCACCAATCCACGCCTGCCAAATCTCAGAGGTTTATGATCGTGCCCCCCCCCCCCCCCCCC
>AWOL01S0011660.1:165611-216644 GCA_000715115.1 Nicotiana otophora
GGCTCGAATCTGGACAAAATAATTTCATACTATAAATATAACTGTAAGAAAGTAATTTAAATAATAAAATAATGATCTTAGCAAAACATTGAAAAATCGCCCCAAAAAAGTCGACCGGGGCCCGTGTCTCGGAACCTGACTAAAATCATAAAATCCGAACACTCATTTTGCCTTTCAAAAATTTAGTCTAAGAACTTCTACACTTTTTCCCCAATATTTCCACCCCAAATTATTACATGATAAAATCAATGATAGATTAGTGGAATTTAATCAAAATTGAGTTAAGAATTCCTACCCCAACAATCCCTCTGAAAATCCCTCGAAATTTCGCCTCAAACCGAGCTCTCTAAGTCCAAATGGTGAAATATGAAATAAACCCTCGATTTCAGGCTTACGTTCTGCTGCCCAGTTAATTACACACCGCGATCTCGGCAATTCTCTCACGATCGCGAAGAACAAAATTTCCATTTCATCTCGAACGCGACACCACCCACGCGTTCTCGATGCACTGACCTACCAAGCTTCACGATCGCACAAGCCATCTAGCGATCACATAGCACCAATCCAAGCCTGCCAAATCTCAGAGCTTCGCGATATCAGCCCCTCTTCCGCGATCGCATAAGAGGAAACCAGAACTGGGAGGCACCAGAACTTCAACCATTCCTATATGATCTGAAATGCACTGAACAAGGTCTGAATCACACCTGAGGCCCACGGGACCTCAACCAAACATACGAACAAGTCCTAAAACATCATACGAACACGCTCGAAGCGTCAAATCACATCAAACAATACTAGAATCATGAATCGTGTATCGATTCAAGCCTAAGAACTTATGAACTTCTGAATTCTGAAATTGACGTCGATTCATACAAAAAACAACTCCATTTGACACTAAATTTTGCACACAAGTCATACATGACATTACAGACCTATTTCAACTTCCGAAATTGGAATCCAGCCCTGATATCAAAAAGTCCACTCCCGGACAAACTTTCCAAAATCTTCCAACTTTCGCCAATAAACGCCGAAACAACCTACGGACCTCCAAATCAACATCCGGACACGCTCCTAAGACCAAAATCATCCTACGGAGCTATTGGAACTGTCAACACTCAATTCCAGAGTCATATTCACACAAGTCATACTACGGTCAACTTCTACGACTTAAACTTCCAACTTAGGGACTATGTGTCCCATATCACTCTGAAACTCTCCCGAACCCGACACCAAGCACTCCGACAAGTCACGTAACCATAATATAACATAGAGGAAGCATAAATTAGGGGATCAGGGCTAAAATACTCAAAACGATTGGTCGGGTCGTTACACAAGCGCAAGTTATAATACATAATATGAAGTTGCTCGAGGTCGTAAGACGCTGAACAAGACGCTAATTCTCAAAATGACCGGGTGGGTCGTTACATTACCGATAAATGTTGGACACATGATATATGAAGGGATGATCACTTGTCGTTCCAAAGGTTATCCAATGTTATATTTTCCATCCACAATCACACGGCTAGCAGGTGCATTTGAGGTCCCGATAGATGGTTTAAAAATTGTTAAGAGCAAGGCCTTTATCGGTAAAATATTTTTCAATAGTTTAAGACCTCCAAATGGCCGGGATCAAGTGGCGAGTCTGGAAGAGGCATTGACAGAATCAAATGTTGAGGATTGGTTGAAATAGCTACTACGATGACAAGGTAAGATAATAAAAAATTGAGAATCTTTTAAAAGTGATCAAATGGTCAAAGATGCAGTGTTTGGTGCCAACATTACACGATTCATGAAATAATTAACATAAATGAGAAATAGCCGGAATACAATATTTCAAACTTTGAAAAATCAGTTTGCCATCACTTCAATGATGGGAAACCTTTTGACCAATCTTGTTAATACTTTTAAATATATCGATATCCCCAATTCTTTGCCCTATTCTATTATCGATCCTGGTAGTAGCAATCTTTATCATGCATGAAACAATATGTATCCTATTTCAAGATATACACAATCAATTTTACTACGATCAACAACAATGTTTAACTCCACAGGACAAGGTGAACCTATTGTTTGATCCAATACAATTCTACACTACGCCTTTTATGACCTTTTTTGATCGCGCTACAGCCACTGTTGGAAGTCTTATATGTTAACTTCTTTAGTCAAGGACCATTTATTCCTTTAGTACATATGGAAGAAGGTGATTTCAATGCTCAACTTAATTCTTCCAAGGGGAAGGTACTAGAGAAAATAATTAACTCTTGAAGCGTTCATTTAGGAGAATGAACAAACCAAAAATGGGGATGGATGGTGAATTTTTTGTCTGTCCAAATCATGGAACGAAAAAGGATATTATATGTTGTTCAAATCACAGTTTCTTTCACCTTCAACTAAAAACAAAAACATAACTAGCCATTGTACTAACATTATAGAATGAACTACCATACTTTAGAAAGACAAGAAGTTTACTATCAACCCCCATTTCTAGTTTGTTCATTCTCCCGAATGAACGCTTCAAGAGTTAATTATTTCCTCCAGTACCTTCCCCTTGGAATAAATTAAGTTGAGCATTCAAATCACCTTCTTCCATATGTACTGGAGGAACATATGGTCCTTGACTAAAGAAGTTAACAGGGCTTCCAACAGTGGCTGTAGTGAGATCAGAAAAGGCCATAAAAGGTGAACTGCAAAATTATATTGGATCAAAAATAGATCCACTTTGACCTGTGGAGTTAAACATTGTTGCTGATGGCAGTGAAATTTATTCATTTGATCACTTTTAAGAGCTATAATATATTATAGTAATAATATATATATATATAATATATTATTTGACATATAAGAGCTAGATGTCACTAAATAAAAGTTAACATCTATCAATACTATAATTAACTGTATTACTTCTTCCGTCTCTATCGATTACATAATTAGTAAGAAATTAATATGTCGTATGAAACAGATACTATATGTTAACAAATCAAATAATATCTAATAATAAAGCTGATAAAATTTTAATAGAAAGCTTCAGCTCAAGGGAATAATATCTACTATTATATAGAAATATTAAGATCCGCCATTCTCCCAACACATGGTGAATTACTCCATACTGGAACTAGTATTGCTAACAAAAATATTCGTGTCCATTAGATAAGAAAATAGAAAGAAATATTTAGAAAAAATAATTTCCCCTATTTAATTAAAAGTAGGATATAGAGTAATTTTCAAAGCTAAAATTTATTAGGACTAGAACAAAAGCCACAGTAATGACTGAGCAAAAATAAAAAGAACTAAACAATTGACTGAAATAAAAAGGAAAATCTCTGAAATGGATACTCCTTTCCCGACGTCCCCGTCAAATTTCTGAGACGTCCATTTTATAACCATGCCATAACTAGTTATGCTTTAGTTATGAGCTTGATTAAGGGTTGATTATGGATCTTGGTTATGGATCAATTGTGGGTTAGTTATCTCTATTATGAAAGTCCCGATTCGTACATTGTCTTCTTTTGGTACCTTATTTATTTACTCCATCACATCTTACTCTTCTTCTTTGGTGTGTTATTTCTTAAAATCTTTCTTAATTCTGCACCATTTCATATGTAGTCTTTCCAATATAATTTACTAAAAATTAGGGAAGAATATTAATATTTATTTATTTTTATATGGAAAACTATATATTAAAAATCAAATAAAATGCAGTTATCCGTTTTTATCAACTTGTCACTTTATTTAATATCAGTATCATATATATATATATATACACATGCACATACATACATAAGTTTTTTAATTTTGAAATTAATATTTATTTTATTCTAAAAATATTGCTAGAAAATTTTAAATTGTTTAAATTTGTCAATAATATTTGTAAGTATTGTATATTTATTTTGTTTTATTTTCTAAACTAAGTTTTAAATAAATATCCTCACATTATCTCTACTTTAATTTTGTGGCCTTATCCGCAACTTGACCTTTCTTATCATAATAGTTAAAGAAAGTTTCTCATCTTAAATTTAAATGAGTTTTATCCTTCCTTTTTTTATGATATTTTTTCTCTATTTATTCCTTATTTTTTGCTATTATATTACAAAATACTAAATATTATTACATTGTAATATGAATTTTCATTAGCTTGTTTGAACTTAATGTCATTTATACCATACTCATTTTAAGTTAACACAAATAAAAATTAAAAGTTATTTCAGTAGTAACTTTAGCTCTATTGCTTATATTCAAAATATGTTTTTTCTTGTCATATTTTAAAAAAACGATTCATCTCAAATTCAAATAAGTCTTATAAACAACAACAACCACCCAGTATAACCCCACAAGTGGGGTCTGGGGAAGGTAGGATGTACGCAGCCTTACCCCAACCCTGAAAGGGAAGAGAAACTATTTTCGATAGACTCTCGGTTAAAAAAGGTGAAAGAAGTCCTGATAGCAAGACAAATAATTAGAAAATTAAATCAAAGATAGCAACAGAGAATATAAAAGAGGTATCGATAACAAGTAATAGCACGATAATATATTTAGAAAACTAAATCCAAGGCAGCAAACGAGAATATGAACGAAATAATTCTAGCAAACTACGAATTACCGATGACAAGTAATAACGGAACAAGACATGTGAATATAACAAACTAAGGAAAAAAGGGTACCACACTAGCACTAATACTACCGAACTAGAGAAGACAAAGGAAAATACACGACTACCTACTAACATTATACCCAAATCTTCAACCTCCATACCCTTCTATTTAGGGTCATGTCCTCGGTTAACTCAAGTTGCGCCATGTCTCGCCTGATGTGATGACCCAAACGGTCATCTTATAATTTAGAACTTGAATATATGCTCTTAAGCCTTAAAAATCTCATTTTTACCCTCCTCGATTTGCATGCGCAGTCCGGGCAGGTTACCGGAAAGCTTTTATGTTGAAAACTAATGAAAATAAGAATGTTTACCTTGAAAGTTAATTTTAGTTGACTTCGATCAATATTTTTGGTAAACGGGCCCGAATCCATACTTTAGCGGTCCCGATAGGTCTGTATCGAATTATGGGACCTGGGCGTATACTCGGAATCGAATTTGGAAGTCCCTAGCTTGAGTTATGAATTTTTGATGAAAATTAAAAGTTTGGAAATTAATGGTTTTTAAGAATTGATTGATATTTGGCATTGTTAGTATCGGGTCCGTATTTTAGTTCTGGAGCCCGGTACAGGTTCATTATGATATTTAATACATATCTGTGAAATTTGGTGAGAAATGGAGTTGATTTGACGTGATTCGGATGTCCAGTAAAGAAAATAGAAATTTTAAAGTGTTCTTGAGAATTTCATTTGAATTGGTGCTAAATTTAGTGTTCTAGGTGTTATTTTGGCGATTTGATCCCGCGAGTAGGTCTGTATGATGTTTTAGAAATGTGTGCATATTTCGTTTGGAGCCCCGAGAGCTTGGGTGAGTTTCGGATAGGCCACATGATGTTTTGGACTTGGGAAAATCTGATTTTCTGCAGATTCTGGTGTCTGTCATATCCTTCTTCGTGTTCGCGAATGTCCTCTCGCGAACGCGAAGAGTAATCTGATGAGGATGAGACTTATTCTTCGTGAAAGCGAAGGCCTGGTCGCGAACGCGAAGTGATGGGGGATTTACCCTTCGCAAACGCGATTGGCTCAATGCGAACATGAAGCATGTGGGGACTTGGGGTGGGGGAGGGTTGGTCGTTCCTTCATCGTGAACGCGAGCAGCGTCTCGCGAATGCGAAGGCCAGGGGGGTAACCATCGCAAACGCGATCTGGGTCTCACGAACGCGAAGGCTTGGGAGTCAGTACCCTTCGCGAACGCGACAGTGGCCTCGCAAACGCGATGCACACTGTCGCCCAGTGCATAAAACAGAATCAAACACGGGTTTAAGTCATTTCTTCAACATTTGTCAAGAACTAAATGGGTAGAGGCGATTTTCAAGAGTAAGTTTCTTCCGCAAAGTGTTGGTAAGTGATTCTAAACTATTTTCTTTCAATTATCCATTACATTCCTTGAATTATCAACCAAAAATCTAGAGTTTTCATGATAGAATTAGGGGTTAGGGTGGAAACTAGGAATTTCAGAAATATAGGGATTTAGACCTCGATTTGAGGTCGGATTCCAAAACTAATTACATATTCAGGCTCGGGGGTGAATGGGTAAAAGGATTTTAGTCCGAACCTCGAGTTTTGACCAAGCGGGCTCGGGGTCGAATTTTCGACTTTTTGGAGGAAAATTGGGAAATTTAATTTATGCAATATAATTGATTCGTTTAGCAATATTTGATATTATTGAGTCATTTTTTGAATAGATACGAGTGGTTTGTAGGTGAATTCCAAAGAAAAAGTTGTGATTGAGAATTAAGTGACCTTGCCTTAACCTCGTCACTACTTCGTCGAGGTTAAGCTCGACACTTACCAATACATGGGGTCGGTTGTACTGATGCTGCACTCTGCACTTTCTGTGCAGGTTTTGATACCGGATTAGGTTGATCGGAGTTCACAGACCTTGAAGTCCCCGTCTATCTTTTATGTCCTACTATTTTTCTTTCTTTCACACAGTTGTATTGCTTTCAAACTATTACTTGTAGTAAATTTTAGAATGCTCGTGGATTGTGACTCCAGATCCAGGTGGTAGTAATTAATACAGTTTTATGATATTTTGTATTTATTATATTTTATTTTAGTTAATTATTGTTATTACCTGAATGAAAATAAGGAATTGGTTTAATGATTCTCTAACGTTGGCTTGCCTGGCAAGTGAAATGTTAGGAGCCATCACGGTCCCGTCGGTGGGAAATTTCGGGTCGTGACACGTGATCGCCTCTCCCCAAGACTTCTTTGGCCTACCTTTATCCCCCCCCCCCCCACCTCCCAAGGCCAAACCTCTCACATCTCCTGATTGGGGCATCTGTGCTCCTCCTCTTAACATGCCCGAACCATCGCAACTTCGCCTCATAGATTCAAATAAGTCTTATGCTTCTATAAATTAGAACGCATTTTCAAAACATTATCTTATACTTTCAAATTTGAACTAACCGCACTCAATTCAGATATTAATCATAAAAATTAATTTTCTTATTTTCTTAACATATTATATCTAATTATTGTAATAATATTTCAACTATTATTTTATTTCTCTACACACTATTTCTAAAAACATGAAAATTATGAAATGAAAGAAAATAGATCATGTGGTTTGTAATGACCCAACCAGTCGTTATGAGCCCTAGCACGTCGTTCAGCAGTTTGAGTCCATGAGTAGCTTCACTTCAGGTATTATGACTTTTACGCGTAGTCGGAATTGAAATTTCGGAAGTTCATAGTTGATTTGGAAAGAACATTCTCATTCCGGAAGCTTTAAGTTGGAAGAATTGACTAAGTTTCGATTTTTGAGTAAACGACCTCAGAATCGGGATTTGAAGGTTCCAACAGGTTCATATGATGTTTTTAGACTTGGGCGTATGTCCGGGTCGAATTTTGGATGAACCGGGAACATTTCGGCACCTATTATTATGGAAGTTGGCATTTTTAGAAGGATTTCTTAAATTTTAGTTGAAGTGCACTTCAATGTTATCAATGTCCGTTTGGGATTCCAAGCCTGGGAATAGCTCCGTATGGTAACTCTGGTGTTAGGAGCGAGTCCGGATGTGGATTTGGAGGTCTGTAGAACATTTTGGGGTCATTTGGTGAAAGTTAGAAATTTGAAGGTTTTTAAGAAGTTTGATCGGGAGTGGACTTTTTTATATCAGGGCTGGATTCCAATTTTGGAAGTTGGAGTAGGTCTGTAATGTCGAATGTGACTTGTGTGCAAATTTTGAGGTCAATAGGACGTGATTTGACAGGTTTCGGCATTGAATGTAGAAGTTTGAAGTTCTTTAAGCTTGAATTGGGTACGATTCATGATTTCGATGATGTTCGATGCGATTTTAGGCCTCAAGCAAGTTTGTAATGTGTTATGGGACTGGTTGATATGATTGGTTGAGGTCTCCGGGGCCTCGGGTATGTTTCGGATTATTTGGACCTGTTTTGGAACTGCTGATTCTGGTGTCTGGTTTCCTTCTTCGCGAACACGAAGGAAGTACAACGTTTGCGAAGAAGACATTTTGGGGGTGCAGGATTTGGCCTTCGCAAACGTGAAGCAGTGGACGTGAATGTGAGACGGATTCTGGTCAAGCTTACGCAAACGCGACGCAGTGGTCGCGAACGCATAGAAGGAAGGGGAGCCGGGACCCTTAGCTATTAAGCCTTCGCGTACGCGAAGCTTAGACTGTGAACGCGAAGAAGGAGGGAAGTTGGCTACCGCGAAGGCGAGAGCTTGAATGCGAACATGATGTTGTGCATGATCAGGCCTTCGCGAACGCAAAGAAGAACGGGTCTGGGCAGATTGGATTTAATACGGGATTTGGCTCATTCTCTCTCATTTTTCACTAGGATGGAGGATTTTTGGAGAGCTTCAAGGGGGAAATTTTCATCATCTATCTCAAGGTAAGTGATTCCCACCTATTGCAAGTTAAATACTCGGTTTATATATGGATTTAAACAAGGAAATTAGTAGAAAATTTAAATTTTGAAGAAAAACCTAGAAATTGGTATTCTTGTATTTTTTACCACGCATTTGGGCATGGAATTGGAAATAAATCATACATTTGAGTTTGTGAGGTTATGGATAATGGTTATCTTCAAAGAATTTTGGAATACGGGCACGTGTGCCCGATGGTTGCTTTGTCGATTTTTCGAGCGGAGTTAGAAATTGTTATAAATTGGATTATAATGAGTATTCGAGTGTATATTAATGGGTTTGCATAATTATTGGGAACCTTTGAAGCGTTGAGCATCGATTCGAGTTGTTTGAAGGGATCGGAATCCGGTTATGGAACAACGGAGCGAGGTAAGTCTCCTTTCTAAAGTTGTAAGAGGGAATTAACCCCATAGGTGAACTAAATTATTGTGTGCTTCTATTTGTGGGGGATACATATGCACCAGGTGACGAGAGTCCGTACGTAGCTACTAGCTATGCCTACATCCGGATAGTTTTAGGCCCACATCATGCCTCGTCGATATTGTTATTGATTTATGTTTATTGTGTTGCAGTGAGAGTGAGCGAGATTGAGTCTGCATAGTAAATGTTTTGAAAAGAGTTGAAATTGAAGAACTTAGGATTTAAAAGGTTTCATTTCAACTTCATAATTTCGAAAGGAATTGAGGAATATTATAATAGCTGAAGAAATCTATGTGTAACCGCGTCGCATGTATGTTTCGCGAGTAGTAATTTCCTTAAATAGCTACAAGCTGAATTTTCCTTATTTTGAAAAGAATCAAGAAAGAGATATGATTTTTATGTTAAATTTATTTTTGACCGCGTCGCACGTATGATTTACGAGCGGGGTATTTTCTACTACTCTTATGGGATCGGATCGTTGCCTCAGCAGGATTTATGTACCACACTCTCATGGGAGAGGGTTGTTCGCCTTGGCAGGTTAATAGAAGCATATATGGTTCGCGACGTTCGACCCCCGGCAGTGCACAACATACTTTTATGTTGGATCAGGCTGCACGCCTCGACATTTCCTACATATATTATCCTCATGGAATTATGTATAATATTTGACAATAGGCCAGTGTATCTGAGATTTTTCCCTGATTGAATTATGATAACCTCTTTGATGAGATCCACTATCTCTATATATATGCTCCGGTTACGGAGGGAACTTGTGTCACGACCCAATTTTCTCTCTGTGTGACGTCGTGACGGCACTTAGTCTCTACAGCTAGGTAAGCCTAACATTTTTATTTTTTGCGGAATAGTGAAATAAAAATAAAAATTTAACCAACTATTCAAAAATACACAACAAATCCCAAAACCCGGAACATCGTAAATCACAAACTACAGAAGGAAAAATCTAGTGTCTCTATACATCAGAGTCTAATAAGGAAAAATACAGAAGATAACGGGCATGAGAAAGAGTAGAAGGAGACTCCGAGGTCTGCGGACGCGGAAGATATACCTTGAAGTCTCCAAAGCTGCACCGGCTCACTGATAGTGCGACTCATAAAGAGTACATGGATCTACACACGAAAACAATGTGCATAGAGTAGCATGAATACACCACAATCGGTACCCAGTAAGTTCCAAGCCTAACCTCGGTCGAGTTGTGACGAGGTCAGGTCAGGACCCTACTGGTAAATATATAATAAAACAAGATAGAGTATAATACTGCAATCAAATAAAGTCTGAAATTTAACAACAATGAAATCATATAAGGTAACAACTCAGTACATAAAAACACAACAGGGGATCTTCCGAGATACCGTCTCATAGTCCAAACGTAAATGTGCAGTACACGGGGATCTCCCAGAATACCGTTATGTAGTCCTAAAGTAAATATGCAGTATAGGAGGATCTCCCAAAATACCGTTCCGTAGTCCCAAAGTAAATATGCAGTACAGGGGGATCTCCCAAAATACCGTTCCGTAATTCTAAAGTAAATATGCAGCGCAAAGGTAGAAATACAACTACATCATGAAATCTTACGATTTAGAATAAGTACCAGTCAAGGAAGAAACATGAAATTCACTAAGCATGCTGCACAGATTCTCCCCTCCCCCAAAGTTAGGCAATCCACTTACCTCGAACCAAGCTCAATCAATCGGTAAGAATGTCTTTTCCTCAAATATCCGACTCTGAATGGCCCAAATCTAGCCAAACACAATTGCATATAATGAATACAACCATAATAAACTCATCTAATTAATGAAATCAATATATAAATAAAATTTCCGAAATTAACTCAAAATTTCCCATGTGGCCCATGTTTCGGAATCGGATAAAAGACACAAAATCCGAAAGCCCATTCACTTATGAGTCTAACCATATCAAATTTAGTATAATCCGACACCAAATGGTCCTTCAAATCCTAAATCAAACTTTCCAAATCCTTAGTCTCAAACTCCCAAATTCCACCTTAAATACATACTAACTAGGTGGAAACATAAATGGGAAAGCAATATTATTGATCAAAATAAGCACAAGAGACACCTCAAAAAAATCTTTCGAAAATGCTCTCAAAAATCGCCCTAAACCGAGTTTGCAAAGTCCAAAAATGACAAAAATTGCGAAGCCCTTCGATGTTAAGCATTGCCCAGGTATTTCTTCGCCTGCGAGTGCACTAGTGCGGGAAATGTGCGCATCTGCGCAATTCACTTTCCCCATCTGCCTTCGCACCTGCGATGAAAAGGTCGCACCTGCGCGTGCGCGCATGCGGAAATCCCTTCCGCTTCTGCGGACCTTGTGCACCTGTGATGACCCTAACGCATCTGCGGGCATCACAGATGCAAAATTCACCTCGTACACTGTGACCCCTGACACTCCTCCACTTATCCACTTTTGCGCTTGCCTCCCCGCACATGCGATCCCGCACCTTCGGTTTCTCCACCGCAGGTGCAAAAATATCAGATGCCTGAAGACTTCAGCAGCAACACAAATCCAACCTTTTGATCTGTTAAGCACTCGAAACTTTCCTGAGGCCCCCAAGACCTCAACCAAACATACCAACCAATCCTAAAACACCATACGAACTTAGTCGAGCCCTCAAATTACACCAACTAATGCTGAAATCATAAATCATCCTTGCTAGTTAAGAGCTTGAGTAATATTGTAAAGAGGGGAATTATACCACATATTTTATACATGTTTATTTCATACATTTACTCGATTTCATATTTATTCACTTCTTTACTGTACCTGATATTATTGGACCACTATTAAGTGTCGAAGTCGACCTCTCGTCACTACTTCTTCGAGGTTAGACGGGATACTTACTAGGTACTCGTTGTTTTCGTACTCATACTACACTTGTTGTACATTTTGTTATACAGGTACATGTATGGTTAGTGTCCTTGTGAGCGTAGCAGCGTGGTTGATATGTGGACTTAAGTGAGCTTCATCTTCTGAGATGATCAGCAGCCAATAGAGTCTCCTTCAAAGTATTTGTATTTTATTTTCTGTCCAAATTTGTATTCCGGATAGTTATTGTATTTTATTTTATTCCCTAGTAAATGCTCATGCGCTTGTGACACTGGGTTCTGGGATGATTATAGGATTATTCAGTATTGAAATTTGCAAAAATATTAATATTTACTCTGTGAAGTTCATCATTTATTATTTAATTAAAGGAAATTTATGATTTCAGAAATATTAAAATAAGAATTTACTAATTATTGGTGTTGGTTTGCCTAAAAGTAGTGTCCAACACCATCACAGCCTTTCAAGGATTTTGGGTCGTGATAATATGGTATCAGAGCTCTATATTCCCTTAGGTATCACGAGTCACGAGAAAGTCTAGTAGAGTCTTGCAGATCGGTACAGAGACATTTGTACCTATCTCCGAGAGGCTACAGGGTTGTGAGGAGCACTTCCCTTCTTGATTCCTCATTGTTTGATTTAATTCGTTTGAGGCTTATGCCTCTCTTTCTTCCTATTCAATATTGTGCGACGTGCAATACTTGTTATAATTCGGGAATTGAGGAATTGTAATGGTACTACAGATGTGGTGCATGATGTTTCTCCCTGCGTAATTGATTGGGCTATTGTCGTCACCTTGCAGAATGATGTTCTGTCATTTTAGCTCAGTAGCTATATTTTGGATGGTTTTGAGGCTATGTACAGGTTTCTACGATGTTCATGAGTTATTATCTTGCGGAGTTGATGTAATGGTGGGGTTCCCATTTATGTGCCGACGCAGTGAATGACTTTAAAGAAGGGTTTTCTCAGTACATTATGTAGAGGTTTGGCATTTAATTCCAGCAAAGGAAAGGTAATCGTACTATGAATGTTCAGGTTTGGGATTGATGGAGTAATGATGCTTGATATTTTCAAGCGTGGTAGAGTTCTCAATCGTGATGTGGTATCATCGCCTTGTTAAATGCGTTAAGGTTCTCCGGTGTTATGGTTTTCTTCAACTCGCCTTTACGGCGTAGTGTTAGGAATTGGTGACGAGGAAGCAGTTGTCAGAAATCGCGGTGTGTAGTGGTTCAGGAACGAATCGGTGTTCCTAGTGTTGATGTCTCGAGAAGGATGATCTTCGGAGAGGTTTACAGTTGGTGGCTATCTATTGGTTCAAGTGCTACAAAGACGGATTTAGTTAAGGCAACAACTGGGCAGCAGAGGATGAGGAAGGACATGTGGGAGGTGTCTTATGGTGGTTAAGTTCCTAGAAGGCCAAGTGTGAGAAACAAAAGTCGAGTAGTTGCTTAAAGGAGAGGGTTTGGCCAAAGTGAGAGAGTGACAAGGTAGCATATGGGTTATGGGGTAGGATAACTACACGTCTTGAGGAAAGTTTAGAGTGATTTGGGATTCATGGTGGACAGTGACTTGGTCTACAGACTTAATTTACAATGTTGGTTGTTATACTGAGGAAGATTGGATGCGACAAAAATGAGTCTGCTTGATAGGAAGAGGAATGCAACATGACTTCGGGTTGGAATGTATCATCACACATGTAGTTGTTGTCAACGGGGAGTAAACGGACTTGTACAGCTGGGGAACGAGCACTGGTTTCGTGGTAACAATACTCGGTGCAGCATTGTTGAAGGATGTTGGCATGGAATTTCCACGGGTGGGATATCTCTCATAAGAAGATTAGCAGTTGCGGGGTGTTGATGGAGCTTCTACGAAGAATTTTACTGACTATCCAGTAAGAGGTCAAGTATGTGAATGTGGCTAGTGATTCAGAATGTTCATGAAATGTTTAACATAAGGATTTTGAGGAATTTGGTGGGTCGATTATGCGAGATTGTGTCAATGGAGGATAAGAAGTCTTGGTGGGTTCCAGAGTTATGTAATTGTAGCTTCAAGCTAAGTGGGAGAGCCCCAGCATCTACAATTGGATTGCATGGTTGTTTATTTTTGAGGTTTTTGGTTATCGGTGTATTGGTGGGTCATTACAACTAAGGAAAGAAAACATCAGTGGTAATTTGAGAAAAGGATTTGGGGAATGTGTGCCATATTTGTCCTTGTCGATTCATGTTCAGGCTTTGGGAAGACTCAGAGTCTATGCTTCGTGTTGATGTGAAGTACAGGGAAGGTGATTCGGCCGGGTGCTTCTTTGAGAGAGTGTTCAATTGCCAGCGGAGTCTTGGAGTTGATTATATTCAGGACCAGGTCAGAATGGGTGACTCTCAATAATGGTCCTAGTGGATTCAAAACGTTAAAGTGTGGTGCCTAAGGATTTCGAGCCTGTAGTATGGTTAAGTATCGAGCTTTTGCAGCAGATTATGATAAATTACCTTAGAGTGTTTCGTGTTATCTTTGGTCTACGGGGTATCATGAGAGGAATGGGAGCATGTAACTTTGGATTTATATAAGAATTATCATAATGGGTATATCAGTTGAAGACGTGATTATGCGCACAAGGAGGGTATGAAATGGTTTGAGGGTTTTGAGACAATGTGGTCTTGTGAAATGGGATCACTCAGGACGAGTGTGGATTGAGTTCACTATGTTTTGAATGGAGCTATTATTATTCCTAAGGCAAGTCTAGGGTAAATTAGAAGGAGTCGGATCGGTTAGCAATGGTTGAATCGGCATAATAATGGCGATGATCAGCTCCTTTAGTGTGTCAGGTTACTCGTGTTATTGGTGACGGTATGTACGAGGTTTGACGATCGCCGTAACTGATCGTATTTGGAGGTTTTCGAGTATTATGGCATGTTATGTGCAGATGGATCCCGAAAGAGTTATGGTGGTTTAGACCACTACTTGAGGTTGGTATTTTCTGCGGACATAAGGATTCAGTCGCGTGTTGCGATGATTCTTTTGGAATGAGTTAAGTAAAAGGTTTCTATGTGGTGAAGTGTTTACCCTATTAGTAGTTCGGAAGTTAAGATGAAATTTATGTACTCTTGCGCATTGGCATGATTAAGTGTAGTGATCGGCATGGGATTCGAAAGTTGAGGATCAAGGGTGTTGTTTGGTGCCGACAAGAATTTCATGAGCTCGGATGAGCGGGAAAGGATTCAGATGGTTAGAGTAAGCTGTATTGTCTTTAGTGTCACCTGAGACCAGTGTCCTGTGTAAGAGGCTTTGAGTAGTGATTTCGGATATTTGCTTTACTACATTTGTGCGGCCGGTGGTATGGATGTGCAGACTTGTTATCTGGTGCGGAAGTTCGTGGGAGCACGTCCCATGAGAAGATTGCATAAGTGTGACATGTAGTCACTTGATTGATCGAAGATTGGAACTAAGTACAGAGATTGCGGTACTATTGTTCATATGAGAATTTATGTCTAGAGGGCGCTCGGTTCATTTGGTTGTGGACTGTGGAGGTTTGTTCCGGATATGACTCTTGTTCTTGTGTGTTATGGGAAAAGGGTTATTATGAACCCTTAAAAGGTTATTAGACTAGTACGGTGCGATTCAAATAGGCTTGAGTTCCTTGGGTGGATCTAGATATAAATGTGGGCTCTATGTCGGGTTGGAGGTGTTCATTTCAGCATAGCGCTCCTTGTGGAGGAGTATTCGGACGTTGGATGGTAATTCGTCACCGGATACTTCATCTAATACCATATTGTGCTGTGTGAGTTGTGAAACGACTTGTTAATTTCATATGTGTTGAGGTTCCACGTAGCGATAGTGTTATGTTAGCAGGATGGCCCTCGAGATGCAGATCATATATCGGACCGTAGTTGTGCTTTAGTTTATGGCACTATCTGTCTCCCTAGGGATGGTATTATGCACTTGGCGTGCTTGTGGCCAATATTCGGGTATTTCGTAGTTATGAGCATTCTAGCTCGGTAAGTATCTCCTTATGTATATTTTGTGTGTGGATCGGGTGGCACACCACCACAGGTATATTGTTTGGGTTGGGTTGTACTCCGTAACAGTGTGATGTTGAGTACAGTCCCCTATAGCTATTTTTGTGTGTTTTGTTTTCCATTTTCTGAGGAAGGTTCATGACACCTTTTCGGTAGTCTAAATTAGTTACGCAGGTTGAGTAATCCTTTCCAGAGTTCGTTTTCGAGTTTGTAGCTTGTTAGCACATTATGGCATCATATGAGGCTTTTGCCGTTTTTGAGGTAGCTTATTGCTTGGGCATCTTGTACTAGGGTGAGACGAGATTATTTGACCTGGGATCAGTACGATCAGATTTTATATGAAACATATTAAAGAGTAAATATTGGTATTCAGTCCATAATGAGGTAATGGTTCTTATCGGGATGAGAGACTCTATAAATTATAAGTCGAGCAGGTGCACGAGGTGTTAAACAATGATTTCAGACAACTCTAGAACAGTCCTTAGCATGTTTGAGGACGAACGTATGTTTATGTGGGAGAGAATGTAACGACCCGGCCGGTTGTTTTGAGCCCTAGCACGCCATTCAGTAGTTTAAGACCATGAGTAGCTTCACTTCAGGTATTATGACTTGTACGCGTGGTCGGAATTGAAATTTCGGAAGTTCAGAATTGATTTGGAAAGAAAATTCTCATTTTGAAAACTTTAAAATGGAAGAATTGACTAAGTTTATATTTTAGAGTAAACGACCTCAGAATCGGTATTTGAAGGTTCCAACAGGTTCGTATGATGACTTTGGACTTCGGTGTATGTCCGTGTCGAATTTTGGATGACCCGGGAACCTTTCGGCACCTATTATGGAAGTTGAAATTTTTAGAAGGATTTCTTAAATTTTAGTTGAAGTGCATTTCAATGTTATCAATGTCAGTTTGACATTCTGAGCCTAGGAATAGCTCGGTATGGTGATTCTGGTGTAGGGAGCGCGTCCGGATGTGGATTTGGAGGTCCGTAGGTCATTTTGGGGTCATTTGGCGAAAGTTAGAAATTTGCAGGTTTTTAAGAAGTTTGACCGGGAGTGGACTTTTTGATATCAGGGTCGGATTCCGATTTCGGAAGTTGGAGTAGGTTTGTAATGTCGAATGTGGCTTATATGCAAAATTAGAGGCCATTCAGACGTGATTTGATAGGTTCCGGTATCGAATATAGAAGTTTGAAGTTCTAAAGTTCTTTAAGCTTGAATTGGGATACGATTCGTGATTTCGATATTGTTCGATGTGATTTGAGGCCTAGAGAAATTTCATAATGTATTATGGGACTGGTTGGTATGATTGGTTGAGGTCCTAGGGGCCTCGGGTGTGTTTCGGATCATTTGGAGTTGTTTTGGAACTGCTGATTCTGGTGTCTGGTGTCTGGTTTTCTTCTTCGCGAACGCGAAAGAAGTCCCGCGTTCGCGAAGAAGAAATTTTGGGGGTCCTGGATTTGTCCTTCGCGAATGCGAAGCAATGGACGTGAATGAGTGACGATGTTTGGTCAAGCTTACGTGAACGCGATGCAGTGGTCGTGAACGCGAAGAAAGAAGGGGAGGCGGGACCCTGGGCCATTAAGCCTTCGCGAACACGATGCTTAGACTGTGAACGCGAACAAGGAGGGCAGTTTTCTACCGCGAACGTGATAGCTTGAATGCGAACACGATGATGTGCATAGTCAGGCCTTCGCGAACGCAACACTGGTCACGCAAACGCGAAGAATAACGAGTCCGGGCATATTGGATTTAATACGGGATTTGGCTCATTCTCTCTCATTTTTCACTAGGATGGACGATTTTTGGAGAGATTCAAGGGGATATTTGTATCATCTATGTCAAGGTAAGTGATTCCCACCTATTGCAAGTTAAATACTTGGTTTATATATGGATTTAAACAAGGAAATTAGTAGAAAATTTGAATTTTGAAGAAAACCCTAGAAATTGGTATTCTTGTATTTTTGACCACGAATTTGGGCATGGAATTGGAAATAAATCATACATTTGAGTTTTTGAGGTTATGGGTAATGGTTATCTTCAAAAAAATTCGGAATCCGAGCACGTGGGCCCGAGGGTTGCTTTATCGATTTTTTGAGCGAAGTTAGAAATTATTATAAATTGAATTTTAATGAGTATCCGAGTCTATATTAATGGGTTTGTATAATTATTGGCTAGTTTTGGAGCGTTGAGCATCGATTCGAGTTTTTGAAGGGCTCGGAAGCCGGTATGGAACTATGGAGCGAGATAAGTCTCCTTTCTAACCTTGTAAGAGGGAATTAACTCCATAGGTGAACTAAATTATTGTGTGCTTCTATTTTTGGGGGCTACGTATGCACGAGGTGACGAGAGTCTGTACGTAGCTACTAGTTATGCCTACGTCCGAGTAGGTTTTGGTTCACGTCATGCCTCGATATTGTTATTGATTTATGTTTATTGTTTGCCTTGAGAAGGAGCGAGATTGAGTCTGCTTATTAAATGTTTTGAAAGGAGTTGAAATTGAAAAACTTAGGATTTAAAAGGATACATTTGAACTTCGTAATTTCGAAAATAATTGAAGAATATTATAATAGCTGAAGAAAACTATGTGTAACCGCGTCGCATTTATGTTTCGCAAGCGGGGTAATTTTCTTAAAACGCTACAAGCTGAATTTTTCTTATTTTAAAAAGAATCAAGAAAGAGATATTATTTTTATGTTAAATTTATGTTTGACCGCGTTGCACGTATGATTCGCGAGCGAGGTATTTCCTACTACTCTTATGGGATCGGGTCGTTCTCCTCGGCAGGATTTACGTACTACACTGTCATGGGAGCGAGTTGTTCGTCTCGGCAGGTTAATAGATGCATTTATAGTTTGCGTCGTTTGACCCTCGGCAGTTTATAGTTTACTTTTATGTTAGTTCGGGTCGTACTCCTCGGCATTTCCTATATATATATTATCCTCATGGAATCGTGTGTAATATTTGGCAAGAGGCTAGTGTATCTGAGATTTTTTCCTGATTTAAATTATGACAACCTCTTTGATAAGATCCACTATCTCTATATATATGCTCCGGTTATAGAGGGAACTTTCTAGTTGAGAGCTTGAGTAAAATTGTAAAGAGGGGAATTATACCACGTATTTTATACATGTTTATTTCATACATTTACTCGATTTCATATTTATTCACTTCTTTACTGTACCTGATATTATTGGACCACTAGTAAGTGTCGAAGTCGACCTCTCGTCACTACTTCTTCGAGGTTAGATGGGATACTTACTAGGTACGCGTTATTTTTGTACTCATACTACACTTGTTGTACATTTTGTTGTACAGGTACATGCATGGCTAGTGGCCTTGTGAGCGTAGCAGTATGATTGATACGGGGACTTAGGTGAGCTTCATCTTGTGAGACGATCCGCAACCAGTAGAGTCTCCTTCAAAGTATTTGTATTTTCTTTTCTGTCCAAATTTGTATTCCGGATAGTTATTGTATTTTATTTTGTTCCCTAGTAAACTCTCATGCTCTTGTGACACCGGGTTCTGGGATGATTATGGGATTGTTCAACATTAAAATTTGCGAAAAATATTATTATTTACTCTATGAAGTTTATCATTTATTATTTAATTGAAGAAAATTTACGATTTCAGAAATATTAAAATGAGAATTTATTAATTATTGGTGTTGGCTTGCCTGACAGTAGTGTCCGGCACCATCACGACCTTTGAAGGATTTTGGGTCATGACATGGTTAGTGAATAACTATTAAAATAGGAATGCTTATTTTTGAAACGCTTTGAGAACCTATTTACTATAAAAGTATGTGTCAATCTTAATGATTTTTACAATAAATTAAGTTTCATCAAATATAATTTGTCTTAATTCTTATTATCTTTGTCTAAATCTATTTAAATTATGTCTTAAAAGTGTCAAGTGATATTTTCTCAATACGCCACTTGACTTAATTATATATATATATATATATATATATATATATATATATATATATATATATATATATATATAGAGAGAGAGAGAGAGAGAGTTAGCATTGTATACATCTTTTGATCCTCCAAAATACCCTTACAAACACATCTTCATTTCTTATAACTGAGGACTTTGTTGTCTTTCCACATAACTTTTATACTACCGAGAAAATTCACATCTGGGTCCTCACTTTCCCTTCTACTTTTCCAGCGAATTTCCCCTCCCAATTTTGTTCGACGGCAGAATCAAATTCTTGTTGGCGATTATTTATGATAAAAAATGTAATTCTGAAAACTCGCTTGTCTTATTTATACTCTTCTTCAAAATCTACATACTATGTGGTACAAGGGATTCACACCATCTCGTAGAAAAAGAGTATGTAATGTAGAATTTGAAGAAGAGTATTTGATTTTTATTATTTTCATTTCATTTTTCTAATCGGAGTAGTGTTACTATGTTAATATTAACATATTTCAATGCCATAAGACGTATCAATAGTTTTCTATTCCAAATAGAAAGAAAGATAAATTTGTCTAAATACTAGACATAAGAAAGCAAGGGATAAATGCGGGAAACAAAAAATTCTATGAGGAATTATTTGTCTTCCTAGTCTTCGACATAAGAAAGGGGGTACAAAAATCCTTTTATCTTGTGTCAAAACGAAAGAATAATGATTCTTGATCATGTTTGTTAAATATTTTTAGTATTCGTTTCGATTTTTCAAATGTATCAGAATTCCTTACCTTACCCCCTCCCCGTTTACGTATAATATACTAAGTGGTGGACAAACAAAACAAAAAAAGAGAGGAAATTTTATTAATTAAATAAAACTTCTTCAATCAACTTATCCTATACAAAATTGGATGATGAAATAACAAAACTGACACGTCCCGTAATTTCCACCCTCGGGACCGTGATTGCACCTAATACTTTACTTGCTAGGCAAGCCAACGTTAGATATAGTTATAAAATATTTTTAACAATTTAATTTAAATAAAAACTAATTAACTGAATAAATTGTAATATAGTGTTTAAACTAAAATAACGGTGATATCCAAATACAATCCCAAATCTGGGGTCACAAGTACACGAGCGACTAGAGTACTACAAATAAAAGTCTGAATGAAAGCATGACTGTCTCAAATAAAATAAACAAGTAATGTAGGAGGGGACTTCAGGACTGCGAACGCGGTGCAGATGTACCTCAATGTAATGATCTGACTGGTCGTTTTAAGAATTAGTATTTCGTTCGGCAGCATAAGTTCTCGAGCAGCTTCATATTATATGTTATGACTTGCGTGTGTGGTCGAGTTCGGATTTCGTATGATTCGGAATTTAATTGGAAGAAGAATTTTTGTTTTAGAAGCTTAAGCGGTAAGAGTTGACCAAATTTTTGATTTTTGTGCAGACGACACCAAAATGGCATTTTGATAGTTTCAATAGTTTTGTATGGTGATTTTGGACTTCAACGAGCGTCCGTATTTGAATTTGGAGGTCCGTAGGATAATTTGAAGCATTTTGGCAAAAATTAGAAAGTTGAAGTTTTGGAAGGTTGTGAGGTTTGACCCGGAGTTGACTGTGTCGATATTGGGTTCAGATTTCAATTTCGGGATTTGTATTATATCTTCTATGTCATTTGGAACATGCATGCAAAATTTGACGTCATTCCGGGTTGATTTGATATATTTCGGCATGAGTTTTGGAAGTTGGATGATTTGGAAATTCATAAATTCAATTCATGGTGCGATTCATAATTTTGACATTGATTGATGTGATTTGAGGCCTTGATTAGGTCCGTGTTATGTTATAGGACTTGTTGGTGTTCTTGGACGGGGTCTCGGGAGCCCCGGGTGTATTTCAGACGAGTTTTGGGTCATTTTCATGCTTTGGGTAGGTCTGGTTCTGGTGCTTCACACCTGCGATATTTTGAAGCGCACGTGCAGCTACACTTCTGAGTGGGTTCACTTCTATCATGATTGAGTTCTAGGAGGGAGGGAGCTTCTGCGAAGTTTTGCACGCCTGTGCGATGGCCGCTTTTGCGGCCCATTGATCGCATATGCAAAGACATCCGCTTCTGTGGCTATTTGTGCGCTTCTGTGGAGTCGCAGGTGTTACTCATTCTTGTGCAGGTGCGGCCACCAGGCTGTCTAGTTGGGTTCTCATATGCAAACCTTTTCTCGCAAATGCGAGGCCGCGGATGCAGTGTCTCTGTTCGCAAATGCGAAAGACCTGGCCAGAATCACATATATTCGAGGGTTTGGCAGTTTTGTTTGAGTTAGAAGCCTCGATTTTAAGTAATTCCGGAAGGATTCTTCACGAGTTTGATTTTGGTAAGTGTTCTTTATCCGAAAATGATTACATTTCATGATTTCATACTTATTTATATCATTAAATCAGTGAATTGAAAGGAAGAAAATGTAGAATTTTGTAAAATCTTTCAAAAATGTAAAATGGGGATTTGGAGGGCGATTCGATATCGGAAATGGATAATTTTGGTATGGTTGAACTCGTTATCGAATGGGTGTTTAGATTTTATGAATTTTATCGGGTTCCTAGGTGCGGTCTCGGAGGTTGACTTTTTAGTTTTAATTAAAATCAAAGCTTTATTATCCAGAATTATTTCCTATTAGTTGTATTTATGATTTAAAGTTAGTTTTGCTAGATTTGAGCAGTCCGGAGGTTGTTTCACTCGAGAAGGTCATTGTAGAGTTTCGCTCAAGATTCTTTGAGATAACTATCTTTCCTAACCTTGTGGGAGGGGGACTACACCTTAGGATTTGAGTTATTTGTGCTAATTGTGTCATGTGAAGATCGTGTACGCGAGGTGACAAGTACGTGCTCGGGCTTCTTTGTAGAAATTTTATTGTTTAGGGCTCTTAGTTTCTTATGTTCATCATCTATGAAGTTATTTTGTCATGTTAAATCCCCCATTTACTAAATTCACTATTTCTTGTCTTATTTGGAATTAATGGTTTCATGTTCTACCCTTATTGCCGATTAAACTCTTATGTGCCTTAACGGAAGTTGTTGCCTCTTTTATTTCCATGCTATCTTTTTTGTAATTGATTATATTTAATTGAAGTTATTATTATCTATTTCCGTAATTATATATCCTTAATTGAAGTTATTATTATCTTTTCCGTAATTGCTTATCCTTAATTGAATTTGTTGTATCTCTTCCGTAATTGCTCAACCTTAAATGAAGTTTTGTTATCCCTTTTCATTGTTAACTTA
This sequence comes from Nicotiana otophora, assembly GCA_000715115.1. Classification (NCBI taxonomy): domain Eukaryota; kingdom Viridiplantae; phylum Streptophyta; class Magnoliopsida; order Solanales; family Solanaceae; genus Nicotiana; species Nicotiana otophora. The sequence continues at coordinate 188,649 of AWOL01S0011660.1, forward strand.
TCATTATTTGGAATCATTGATTCATGTTATCTCTCTTATCGTGGAATTGTACTTTCTGGAATCCTTGCTACACAGTATCTCTTCCTTGTTGAGATATTCTTGTTGAGACCATTATTCCCCGTTGTGTCTTTCTTTGTGAGCACGTTCAACCGTTTCTTTGTGTTCTGAAGATCCTGAGTTGATGTTCTTGATGTATCCTTGTGATATTGTTATTTTTTATGTTGTATTCAGTGTTGTTGAGCCAAGGGCTATGTGTGGTTGTGATATTGAAACTGTTTTGAGGAAATGTTGTGGCATATGGGCAGATATTGTGAAAGTCATTTTGTTGAGTTGTTATATTTTGGCACACGTATTATTGTTGAGAGGATTGTTCGGGTGTTTGCACGACGCTTCTGCCATGCTGTTGTTAATATTGATACGCATGCGGTGGTATAAAGTCTGGGTGTTAAACGCATAAGGTGAGATAAGGTGGGCTTAATACGCCTGGAAAGTAGGGGAACTACTAGAAGCCATATGGTGTGATAAGGTGGGCTAAAACACGGAGTGCTATTTCGGAAAAAATAATTTTCAAAACTAAATGTAAAGGCTCCCGCGGTGATATAAGGAAAGATTGTGATTCATTTTTTGATTTGAGACTATAAGGCGGTACCTCGGTAGTGACTCTTGTTGGCATTTCCCCATTTTTTGTACTTGTCTTTGATTGTTGTTTTCCTTAGCATACTATTAATTGTCTTTCTCTATGTTGCACTATTTGCTTAGTTCTGTGTAGCTAATCTTGTTGTACTATTCGTTGTTTCAATTTCATCATCGTCTTTATTACACTGTACATTTTGTGGTGATCACTTCTTATGTGCCATTCATTGTTTCAACCCTTACTTGTTGACTTAAATTGTGCTAGGACACTTGTACAAGCATACACGTAATTTAATCATACATAGGTTAGGAAGATGAATCCTGATGTTATTGACCATTTACATGTACTCCCGTCTACTTGCCTTCTATGTGAGAGTTGTTCTATCGGCACGTGAGTTGTGCGGTCATGAGTCATTGTTATTGTTGGCACGTGAGTGGTCCGTGTGGATATAGATATTGTCACTCCCTTGGCACATGAGTCATCTGTGCTATTATGAACTGTAATGTGGGCACAAGATGCCAAGTGATTAGGGTTCACGAATTGGCACCCGTGATTTGTGATTTTGAGTTTTGGCACCTCGTGAAAATTCTTAGATAAACCTAGTGTGTAAGAATTTGTTCCTATTGAGTTGTCATTTGTTTCCTTTAATTTGATTTCAACGGATTTTAACTGTGTTCAGCTTACTCTACATTGTTATTACCTGTTGTGTATCATTGTTAATTGTTCTGTTTAGTCCAGTGGGTATCTTGACTATTCCTCGTCACTACTCCACAGAGGTTAGTCTTGATACTTTATGGGTATCATTTTGGTGTACTCATACTACGCTTCTGTCCATATTTTGTGCGGATCCAAGTGCCCCGGATATTGTTGATTATTAGCTAGTTGGTCGAGCATTGCTGTGGAGACTCAAGGTAAACCTGTCGTCGCATTCGCATGCCTCGGAGCCACCTTCTGATATTGAACTTGTACTTTTTAATTCTATTCTGAATAGTTGTAGTTATGGATTTCCAAACAAACTCTTTAGAGCATATGACTTGTACTACTGGTTTTGAGGTATTGTATTGCACTTATGATCATTGGTTTTACTATTGAAATTTAAGTTTCATACTTCACAATTGTTTTGGTTAAATTATGTCTTTAATTCAGTAAGTGTTAGACTTACCTAGTCTTAGAGACTAGGTACCGTCACGACATCCTACGGAAAAGAATTTGGGTCGTGACAAGTTGGTATCATAGCTCTAGGTTCATAGGTGCTACAAGTCATAAGCGAGTTTAGTAGAGTCTTGTAGATCGGTACGGAGACGTCTGTACTTATCTTCGAGAGGCTATGGAACTATTGGGACAATTTCACTTCTTTAATTTTTATCGTGCGGATTTATTAATCTCGGCGTTTGAGCCTTTGTCATTCTATTCTCTCACGTATGGTGAGGACACGAGTTATAGTTACTGATGACTGTCCCCAGAGCCGGTGTTGCTAGAGGCCAGGGCAAAGGCCGAGGAGGAGCATGTGTCGTAGCTAAAGCACCTGTCAGACCAGAAGTTGAGGAGCCGGCCAGTAGCTCAGGCTGGGGGACAAGTACCGGAGGCTCCTGTTTCTACCCCGGGACTTCAGGAGACTTTAGCAAAGTTCCTGAGCATGTTTGGTACATTGTCTCAGGCAGGGTTGATTTCGGTTGCACCAGCTACTTCACAGACTGGGGGAGGAGCTCAAACTCTTGGCGCCCATACTTCGGAGCAGAGAGTCCACGTTGGTCAGGTTCCAGGTGTCATACTGACACAACATGTTGTCCTAGTTCAGCCTGTGGTTAGGGCATCAACTTTTGGGGAACAACAACTTAGACTTACGAGGTTGAAGAAGTATTACCCTCCTTCATTTAGTGGTTTGTCTTTAGAGGATGCACATGGGTTCCTAGGGGAGTCATATCATATTCTCCGTACTATGGGTATTGTAGAGATGAGTGGGTTTGCTTTTACTACGTTCCAACTTAAGGGAGCGACATATTAGTGGTGGCTACCGTGTAAGTTGGGTAGTCCGACCGATGGAGCTTCACTTTCATGGACTCAATTTTCAGAGGTGTTCTTGAGAGATTTTCTTCCCCAAACCCTTCGGGAATTGTGGCGCGCGGAGTTTGAGTAGATGCGCCAGGGTACTATGTCGGTATCAGAGTATGTTGTTAGATTTAGTGATTTGTCCACACATGCACCTGCTTTGGTTTCGACAGCCAGAGAGAGAGCATGCAGGTTCATTAAGCACTCAGTCATGATTTTCGATTTAGCATGGCTCGGGAGTTAGAGTCGGATGTTCTATTTTAGTAGGTAGTAGAGATCGCCCGCCGATTAGAGAGCATGCGGGGTCAGGAGAGAGAGGGCATGGAGGCTAAGAGGCCTCGTAGGCCGGGAGGACCTACTGGTCCCTAGTTTTGAGGCAGGTTATGTCATGGTAGAGATTCTATGGGTTAGCCAGTTCAGTTTATACTTCAGGTTTCACACGGTGTTCCAGGTGTCCATGGGTCTCGACAACTTCCACAAGCACGTCAGTAGAGAGGTTGCTTTGAGTGTGGAGATACCATCTATATGGTTAGATATTGTCCCTGACTCCGGACAGATATGTTATAGCGGGATATTCAGGCTATGATTTCTGCTCTAGTTTCTGATATCCCTGCATCGCCAGCTTGGGGTGCAAGTCAGGCGAGTAGAGGGCACCCAAAAGGGGGAGGCCCGACCCATTGATGTGCTTTTTGTGGTAGGGCTAAGGCCGCTTCACCAAATGATATTGTACATGTATGGTTTTGATTTGTTATAAAGGAGCATCATTCATATTTTGTTTTGATTCTGCTAATCGGGGTGGGTCCTCCTATTTTACTTCACATATGTGTGAGCTTCGTGATTTTGTACTTCGCTTATGTGTTTACCCCTGCTGGGAGATTCTATAGTGGTATCCCGTGTCTATCATTTTGTCTTTATTCATTATTGAGAGCTATGAGACTAGGGGTGGCCTTCTGTTACTCATTTCGGTAGTTTTGATTTGATTCCTGGATGGTTGGTTATGATTTGTGGTTTAGATGCTTTACTGGTGTCGGCGTTAAGTAGGTGTTGTAATTTTATTGGCAGAATTGAATTAGAGGAAGCTTTCGATTGGTATGATGTGTAAACTACTTGTGATTCGGAGCTGAGGATGGAATCCTCACATTTTCGTATGGTTGATATGTTAAGACGGGCTACGAGCCGCAGTGGAAGCTAAATCAAAATGAGATGCGTGTGATTAGTTCATGTGTTTTGATTCTCCCTTGTGAAATTGATTCGTAGTATGGTACTGATAGGGAGTTGCGTCTGTCGGGCTTGTTTTATAGTTCTCTTACGTGTCTCTCCTTGTATATTTAGTCGTATTCGCATTGTGTTTATCGGGTTTTAGCTTGCAAGGTGTGTTCCCATGTGGCGTTAGATGTGACTCGTTGATTCAGCTGAATAGTTATGATTTCATCATGTTTCTTGCATCGTTGTCAGTGTTGTGAAGGTTTAGAACAGGACTGTAGCGGTTATGAGATTAATTGTCGGCGCTGGGTTTGATTTTGGACAACTATTATGATCAGAAATATTGTTATGGACATATGTGTAGTGCGTTACATCGTTTGGTTGTACCTTGTGGGTGTGGACATAAGTTGTTGGAACTAGTTGAGGTTGGTACCATGTGTTGATGTAGGAATCGGGTCTTTAAGGAAATAATCAGATGGTGAGAAATTTGGTTCTAAGGCCTATTAATAGGTGGAAGAGGTAATCTTCAGTTGAGTTGGTGTTATCGGACCTATGTAGATTGGGGTGGCATGGGATCACCCGTGAGTATATGTATGTTGAGTAAAATTAGTCACTTGACGATTTCAGAATGGTTCTTGGCACATTCGAGGCCGAACGTTTGTTTAAGATGGGGAGAATGTAATGACTCGACCGGTCATTTTGATAATTAGCATCTCGTTCGTGGCGTAAGGTATGGAGCAACTTTGTATTATGTCTTATGACTTACGTGTGTGGTCGAGTTCGGATTTTGGATGATTCGGGATTTAATAAGATGAAGGATTTTTGTTTTAGAAGCTTAAATAGTAAGAGTTGACCGAATTTTTGACTTTTGTGTATACGACTCTGAAATGGCATTTTGATGATTCCAATAGCTTCGTATAGAGATTTTAGACTTAGGCGTGGCTTCAGATTTGGATTTGGAAATGCGTAGGATAATTTGAAGCGTTTTCTTTAAAACTGGAAAGTTGAAGTTTTGGAAGGTTGAGAGGTTTAACCGGGAGTTGACTTTGTTCATATCGGTTTAGGATTTGAACTGTGTTCACCGGATTTGAACTGTGTTCAGCTTACTCTACGGTGTTATTACCTATTGTGTCTCGTTGTTAACTATTGCTTTTAGTCCCCATTACAAACATTGTATTATTATTGTCATCGTGACTAGATTTATATTGATATTGTTCCCTTTAGTTCTACATTTATACTTGTTCAGGTTGTTTAGTCCAATGGGTGCCTTGACTATTCCTCGTCACTACTCTACCTAGTTTAGCCTTAATACTTAATGGGTACCGCTGTGGTATACTCATACTATGCTTCTGCACTTTTTTTGTACAGATCTAGGTGCCTCGGATATTGTTGATTATTAGCTAGCTGGTCGAATATTGCTATAGAGACTCAAGGTAAACCTGCCATCGCGTTCGCAAGCCTCAGAGTCACTCTCTAATATTGTACTTGTACTGTTTAATTCTATTCCTAATAGTTGTATTTAGGGATTTCCTTGCAAACTCAGTAGAGCTTATGACTTGTACTACCAGTTTTGGGGTATTGTATTGCACTTAGGATCATTGGTTTTTCTATTGAAATTTCAATTTTATGCTTCGTAGTTGTTCTGGTTAAATTATGTCTTTAATTCAGTAAGTGTTAGGCTTATCTAGTCTTAAAGATTAGGTGTCAGGATATCCTACGGAGAGAAATTTGGGTCGTGACACTCAAGTCTCAATCAAGCACCGGATCTGAGCAATCTACTAACCGCCGCTAGGACCGACTCCAAAATCTGCACAAGAAGTGCAGAGTGTAGTATGAGTACAACCGACCCCATGTACTCTGTAAGTACCGAGCCTAACCTCGACGAAGTGGTGAAGAGGCTAAGGCAAGTCACTTACAATAACCTGTACGCAGTATAATAATAATAGTTAGAAAGAAAAACAGGAAAAGTAAGACAGTTAACTTATGAAAAAGAACTCAATTCTTGTGATCATAGAACCCTGAATAACCGATCTCACAATTTCATGTAACAACACTGGAAATCAACACAATAACAATAATGAATACAAAACACGCGATCTGTTGCGGCGCGCAATCCGATCCTACCGTACACATGTAATCCTCCCTTATTTCACCTTGTCAATATCAAAGTCACATATAAAATCCGTTGCGACGCACAACCCGATCCCACTGTATCAATATATAAATCCTCCCTTATTCCACCATATCAATATCATAATCATATATAAAATATGTCGTGGCGTGCAAAACGATTCCACTGTATCAATATCAAATCCTCCCTTATTTCACCACATCACAACTGTTGTGGCGTCCTACCCGATCCATAAACAAACTCAATAATTGTAATCAATCCAGCAGCTTAATTCACAAGAATTTGTACAATTAAAGAATATGAAAGCAAAGCAACGAAGGAACCACGTACTAATCAAAAGAAGGCTACAAATAATACAAGAGCAACAAAACAAGCCAAGCATGTGACAGTTAAAGCATACAAGCAAGATGATTAAGGAAAGTAGCAGTTAATCATGGAGTCATGGAAGGAACGCGCATTTTAATACAAGAATAATTAATGACAAGTAACAAGTTACGATATAGAAATCAATTAAAGCACGTAACATTTAAGACATAAACAAATTCATAAAATAAGAGAAAGCATAGAATCAATTATTTTGTCAGCGTATATACACTCGTCACCTTGCATATACACTGTTACACACGTAATTCACATAACATATAGTTTAAGGGTTCCTAATTTCCTCAAATTAAGGTTAGACCCAATACTTACCTCGCTTTGCAATCAAATCAAAGCTCAACTGGGCCTTTCCTCTAAAATCTGCCTCTAAACCAATCTAATCTAACCAAAATCGATTTAATATCATCAAACAATGCTAGGGATATCAATTACAATAGATAAAGCAAAGATCTTTACACTTTTCCAAAATAGTCAACAAAAATCAACCACAAGCCCGCTTGGTCCAAACCCGAGATTTAGACCAAAACCCAATAACCCATTCACCCCCGAGCTTGATTATGTGATTAGTTTCAAAATCCAGCCTCAATTTGAGGTCTAAATCTAAATTTTACAACCCCCCCCCCCCCCAATTCTACCCAAATCCCTAATTTTCTACCATGAAATAGCATAGATTAAGGTTAGAAATCAATGGGTATTTGATGGAAATGGAAGAAAACGAGTTAAAGTATACTAACCTATGAAATGGGATGAAATTTCTCTTCAAAATTGCCTCTAGGCCAAGCTCTTATGTGAAGATGTTAAAAAATGAACAAAATCTCATCTTTGCAACACTTAAGTCACTCGGCATCAAGCCTTCTTCGCGTTCACGAAAGGCCTGACGCATTCGCGAAGTGCAGCGGCCCAAGTGGCCTTCATGTTTGCTAGAAATGCTACGCGTTCGTGATGGCCTATCCCCCCCGTCCTTCGTGTTCGCAAGCCTAGGTTCACGTTCGCATAGAGTTACTAGCCAACTCCCCCCAGAATCCCATAAACCTTCGCTTTTGCGAGAGGATGGTCGCGTTTGCGAAGGGTAAGCCCCCAATGCTTCGTGTTCTTGACTTGTTACCCATGTTCACGTAGAAGCAAACCACCCCAACCCAAATTTCCCCCTTCGTGATTGCGAGAATGGATTCGCGATCGCGAAGGACAATGCACCAGATATTAGAACTCTCACAAACCAATAATTGCCTAAGTCCAAAATCGATATGTAGCTTATCCAAAACTCACCTGAGCCCCTCGGACTCCAAACCAAATGTGCGCACAAGTATAATAACATCATACGAACTTACTCACGCGATCCAAACACCAAAATAACACCTAGAACTATGAATCAGATATCATAATGAATGATACATTCAAAGAAACTCAAGGACATGCAAATTTACAACCGGACGTCCAAATCATGCCATATGAACTCCGTTTTGCACTAAATTTTGCATACAAGTAATAAATAGTGAAATGAACCTATATCAATTTCCGGAACCAAAATCCGAACCGGTAGAAATAAAGTTAACCTATGGTCAAACTTAGGAATTATTTAAGCCTTCAAATTACTGGTTTTCAACAAATCACGTTAAATAAAGTTAGGGACTTTCGAATTCGATTTCGGGCATACACCCAGGTTCCAAATCATGATACGGACCCACCGGGACCGTAAAAATACTAATTCGTATCCGTTTACCGTAGTCAACTCAAATTATTTTTAAGGTTAAAATTCATATTATTTCCAATTTTTCACATAGAACGGTTTTGGAAAAAACATGGACTGTACACACAAATAGAGGAGGGTTAAACGGAGCTATTCAGGTTCTCAGAACACTGAAATGAAGGCTAAAACCCAAAGTGACCTATCGGGTCATCACATTCTCCACCTTTAAAATAAATATTCATCCTCGAACCGACATAGAAATATATCTGGACTGGTACGTGAGGCTGATGCCAATCCTTCCCAAAACTCCTAGAGTTGCATCCAGAGTTCAATTCCAATATGTTGAAACTTTCTAACAATCTCCTTAAACCTTTCTCATGCTTCAAACACAGTTTTAGTTTCTTTCTGGCAGAAGTTATGAATTTCTCTTCTAATCTTGCCCGTCTTAGCTGAGGAGAAATATTTATCAAGGAATTTTCTGGTCATCTCCTCCCAGGTTCTAATCGACCACTGGGCAAGCTTTGAAGACACTCCTTAGCATCATCGTTAAGTTAAAAGAGGAATGCCCTTAATTACACTGCATATTGTGACACCTTATTGTATTGAAAGGTGTTCATAATCTCCTCAAAGTCCATTAGATACGTGTTTGGATTTTCGTTTGGCTTCCCTCTGAAGACACAACAATTCTGAAGGGTTTGAATCAACCCTTGCTTCAACTTGAAATTGTTTGCTACAGTTGGAGATGATCTAGCACTGGATAATCCTTGATTATAGACCGGTCTAGCATAATAGCCAAGTGGTCTCCCAGGCAAGGGTTGATGTTGATTAAGTCCGAGACCCCTTTCTTATTCATAGATATTCTCTGCATCTCTAATAGTTGCTTCCTCAGCATCCCGTGCAGCTTTTCCGCGTTGTTGGGTTGTCTCTCTTGCAACCAAATCTACATTATCATCACTGTGTCTAGCTATAGTTTCTTTGGTTTAGGATTGCCCAACCTTTTCTGATATCTCGGTGAGATCTCTTTCCTTCCTCAGCTGTCGTAATTGTTTTTCTATCTCTGACTCGTATGGTAGCACGCAGTTCTTTTGCAGAAGCTCGAGCCATGCACCACTCTACACCTATCACCTGCGCAGTCAAAGAACACCAAAAGTAAAAAGAGAAAAATAAAAAGAAAAAGAAAAAGAAAAATTCATGAATTAGCACTACAAACTATTTCAAACACAATGAGTCTCAAGTAGCTTGTGATATATGTGGAAGAGGACACCCTACTCATGAGTGTCAAGCCTCAACTGAGGAAGTGAATATTGTGGAAAATTATAATGCAATTGGTTAGAGGCACCCCAGGTTTTCATGGAGTTCACCTGGGGTTACTGCAAATGCATGGCAACAAAACAACCCCAGTCAGGGAGAAGGAGCTCCTGGATTTATGAATCAGCACAGGCAGCAATTTCAGCCTCAAAATCCCATTCAGTCTCGTATAGAAGATCTCATGACGGCCTTCTTTCTGAAAACTGACGAGAGCTTTGAAACTCATAGTGTAGCTATACGGGAACATGGAGCGGCTATCAAATAACTGGGCACTGGTTTTCAAAATTTGGAAAGACAGGTTGGGCAGCTAGAGACTCTATTGTCTGAAAGGATTCCCTCCCTGTTGATACTGAGAGAAATCCCAAAGAAATAGTGAATGTTGTAACTCTGAGAATTGAGCAAGTGTTAAAAGATCCCATCCCAATCCAAAATGATGTGAAATTTGAAAAATAAAGTGGGGAGCATTTGAAGAGTTATGTTGATAAAAAGAAGAAGGGACAAATGAAAGTTGAGAAAAAAGAAGAAGGGAGAAACTTCGAGAAGAGAAGAACATGATGAGAGCGAGCATATGCCTGCTTTACCTTTCCCTCAAAAACTATATAGAGAAAAGCTGGACCAACAGTTTGGGAGATTTCTGGATATGCTGAAACAGGTTCATGTAAACTTACCATTCACAGAAATGCTCTCACAAATGCTTGCTTACACCAAATTCTTGAAGGAGATCTTTACAAAGAAGATGAAGATAGACGAGACCTCAGTGGCCAAGCTCACATAGCATTGTAGAGTGATATTGAAAAATAAACTCCCACAAAAGTGTGGAGATCTAGGGAGTTTTAGAATACGTTACTCTGTAGGAACTATTCATTTTGATAAGTCATTATGTGATTCTGGTGCCTTAATTAATTTAACGCCTCTATCTATTTACAGAAAACTGGAGAAGGAGATTAGAGAGATAAGGTTTGCACCCATATCCTTGTAGCTAGCAGACCAAACGACTATAATACCCAAGGGGACTATAGAAGATGTGTTAGTTCGGGTGAATAAGTCCATATTTCCTATAGACTTTATAGTGGTGAATATAGAGAAGATCAAAGAGGCCCCCCTCATCCTTGGAAGACCATTCTTAGCGAAGAGTAGAGCAATATTGGATATACATGAGAGAAAACTCATGTTTAGAGTGAGTGAGACTGTAACTTTTGAGATGAATGTAGCAAAGGGGGCACAAAAGGAAAAACTAGTTGCAAGTGTTGAGTGAAAAGTGTAGGGCTCGAAAGATAAGGATGCGGTGAGCCAGAAAGATAAGTGTGGGGTGTACCCCAAGAAGGCTGAGAAGAATTTTTTTGCATGGATGTGTGCATTGGTTCAGGCGCGAGAAATGGAGCCCAACTTCGACTCAAACCCCGACTAGATGTTCAAGGAAGTTTACTTTACCTTATGCTTTTTAATTGTGTGTCATTGGGACATGCCACAACTTAAAGTATAGGGTGGGGGATATGTTATATGTATGTATATCCGTTTTCATTTTGTTAGTTGTAGTAGTTGAAATTTTGAAAACAAATTGAAAAAAAAACATAAAATTTTTAAAATTTTTGATTTTTCCCGACGATGGATATCATCGACAAGTTTCTTGAGGGATTAAAGTTGAAAGAAAAAATACAAAAAGATTTGATTTTGTAGGTAGTGTAATAATTCCCCCTTGGTTTTCCTTTGTGTCGCGGTTCTATTCCAAGGGTTTTGTTTGAATCGTGTGTAGTTAGTTTTTGTTTTGTAGAGGAGTAGGAAACTTTTTGCTGTGATTTGAATTGCATGCAATATCTCTTAACTATATTATACCTTTATAATAGTAAGTGCTTTAGTTGTGACGCTTAGGGTTAGTTTTTGACTCTTGTATAAGTACCTTGAATTGTATGATCTTAACTTTACTTAACTGCTTTGACTAGAGTGTCTTAATAGTCCAATCCTGAGTGAGTTATGTGTCAAGTGTGTGTGAGATCTTGTAAATTCTGTGTATTGCATTTGATGTCTAGAACTTGCCCCGTGTGTTTGCAAAGCGAAATGGTAGTTTTATTCAGTGTTGGAAGTGATATATGCATTTTTTTGTTGAGCTAGTTATACACTTTTACCCACCTAATTGTTATGTGTCTTAGTTAACCCCTTTGAGCTTGTAATCTTGTTTCTTTGGCAATCACATTATAAGTCTTACCCATTTGTTTGGATTGACCATCTATTTGAACCTTTTACCTCTCGCAAGCACTTGAATTTGTTATGAACTTTGTAAAAGTAAAGTGTGGGGTGTTGGTTTGGATTTTGAGTGGAACTATTGAAATAAGGAGAAATGTGCACTATTTTGAAAAAGTAAGAGCCGCTTGAATTGAAAAAGAAATAAAACATAAGTGTATGATTGTGAAAATTATTCCTTGATAGTGGTAACTTGATGTAATTGTGCTTAAAGAAGTCGGGAGTTAATGTATGTTGATGTGAAGGTGGAGTTAAGGTTTGACACAAGTGTGGGGTTGTGAACAATGACATGTATGTATTAAAGTGCTTAGGTAGGTGTAGTCACTCTTATATCCAAATGTATCCGACCCATCCTGCAACCTACATTGCAATCAATGAAAGTCCTACTTGATCCTTGACTGAATTAGCTCAATTAGTAGAGTAGTACACTACGAGCAAGCCTATGGTGCATTTTTTGTGGCATACGAATGTTACTTCTGCGAGTGAGTGAATTCTTTCTATCTTGATTTCCTGATTGTTCTTAAATTTTATTGTGTGCGGAACTATTCTCTATTGTTGTGTGAGGGCACTTGATTCATAAAGGAAAGGTAATGTCGTTGACCTCTGTGTTAGAGTAAGTGAGCGAGTTATGAAAACTCTGTGGTGCTTTTAAGTCAAATCTTGAGGCAAGGATGTTATGGTATTGTGCTTAATTTGTTTTAAATATTCTTGGTGTGATGAGTTAGGAGAGTTGTTGAAAATGATCTTGTTTATATGAAATGTAGTATGATTGCTCGAGGACAAGAAATGATTTAAGTGTGGGGTGTTGATGGTAGGCTATAATTACGTATTTTAGTCGCCTACTGCACTCTAATTCACTGCACTTTATTCATGTTTAATCTTTAATTGATAGTGTTTTACACTAATTATGCGTTTTATGTGTTATAGGAGTGCTTCTGAGCTATGTAGATGTTGTGGAGCTAATTCGAGCTATTTGGAGCTTTGAAGTCTGAGTAAATGCCCAAGGGATTAGGCAGGATCATATTCGGGGGTCGAGGACGAAGTCTGGACGTCAAAACACAAGCAACATCCGTACTTTGAGAAATCCCCACTGTCGCGGTATGTGGGGGCAGCGCGTGGGGCGCCGCACTTGTGCAATCCTCTACTGTCTGTCAGAAATTAGCTCTCTGTATTTCCTCGCTAATGCACCGCATGGCGCGTCGCCCCATGCACAATTTATACAAAGTTATTTTCCTATTGGCTAGGAGTAGGTGGTTTCGTCTAGGCCCGACCCTACTTGGTATAAATACATGAAAACATTATTTTCAGGAATTTTGACACATATTCGGCCCAAGGTGGCTAAGGAGTAGTTGGAAGAACACAAGCACATGGATTTCATCATTCCTTCCTCACTCAAGACTTGAGTTTGGATTAAATTTGTGTTTTCCTATAGTTTAGTTTTATTTGTGATGAATTGCTCCATATCTATGGAGTAGTTTTCTTTAGGGTTTGATGGAATTGGTGTATTGATGATTGTTTGTAAATTATAACTCTAGTTTTATGTATTGAATCGTTTTGGATGATTTAATTGTTGTATCTATATTCACTTGTTCATGTAATCGAGAGAGTCATAACTTGTGATATCGTTGCATGATATTGTTGGTTGAGTTCATTAATTCTTCTTAGTAAATTAAAGAGGCTAGTTGAATCATTAATTAAACCTAGTTAGGAGGATAATCGAGATAGGTTCTCCTAAAGACCAATCCACTACGCGTTCTTGCATATTTTCATGTGCTTAAATTGGTTCATCTTATGAGGTTAAGACTCAATCGAGAGAGGAGTTTTTGCTGAACGTTTGAACTAATATTTAAGTCAATTCGAGAGACTCACTTAAACATTAGAAGTGAATTACCTAGAGTTAGATGCCAAACAATTATCTTGCACATATCTTATCAACCCCTATTTTCTCCCATTGATAACTTCCTTGCTTACCTTTGTTGCGATTTTCATTAGTCAATAGATTTAGATTCTTAGTTAATTGTAGTTAGAAATCATAGAAATCTCAATTGTTGATCATCTTGGATATCAATCAAGCTAGAAACTACGAGAATATTGCTTAAATCTAATCCCTGTGGATATAATATTATACAATACTATATTTGATTAGCGATCATAATTTAGGTGTATATTTTGAGCTCGTCAAATTTAGTCAGTATTTAAGTAAATCCCCGGCTTCTAATCTATCCACGTACCAAGGACTTAATATTGTTAACTCGAGCTTAACGTCAGCCTCTTTCTTTCAAAATGTTGAACTCCTTTATCTCTTTCGCCAACATCGCCATAAGGTTCTTTCCCATCTCCAATAGCACGACCAACACCCCCCTCAAGTTGGAGGGTGGTGTACGGACTCCAAAGTTGCATATAATAGAACAATGAAGTGGACCGACAAAATCCTTGGTAAAAATGTCGGCAAGTTGGCTGGAAGAGGGAACGAAAGATAGGAAACCAGGTCATCCAAATATTTTTGGCGAACAAAGTGACAATCGAGTTTGATGCTTTGTCTGCTCATGAAATATAGGGTTTTTCGCAATGTGGATGGCTGCCTTACTGTAGCAGTGCACTGGAACTAGCAAAGAGTGCACCCCAAAGATATCACCAAGCAGCCGGACTAACTAGCTGAGTTCGACAACAAGACATTGCATAGAGCAATGTTCATATTCTGCGGATGGAAGAGACACAACATCTTTCTTTTTGTATTTCCATGAAATGGGGCAACCAAAAAGATTGATAAAGAACCTGTACTGGGTAAAATACGTTATGCTGCGTGGCCACCTAAGAAGGGGACACATGGAATCAAAACCGGGAGGATGGAAAATCGGGCACAACTATCTCGTGTGTCACCGAGAAAGGCAAGTTCGTAAGGGCATTAAGCATGTTGCGCCCGATGGCATTTAATGAAAAATATTCCACATCATTGAAGAGTAACGGCTCATTAAAGAAATCTGAGAATTTATATTTACCATTAGGTTTTCATTATCTGGGCATCAAAGAAGAGACAATTTTCTGGGCATCAAAGAAGATATTCTAATACAGCATCTCAATACTATTTCTCTACCTAGCTTGTTGCTATTATGGTGCCCGAAAATCATGTTTCAAGGCTCCCCAAATCTATCATTTTATTTATATTTGAGCTAAGTATCCTGTACGAAAATTGATTAATTCATTATATTTTGGGATCAAATTGATTCATCTATCTAGAAACCACGAACAAATTTAATTGTACCGTTTTACTGGCAAACAGTTTGGCGCCCACCATGGAGCCTAGACAGTCATGCGATTAAAATTCATCCTTGCTTTTTCTCCAAAGACAAGCTTAACCAAAAAATGGCAATCAATACTGTTATTAACATTAGCGATCCTGAGGTTCAGGGGGAACATCCCCATTGTGAGGACTCAATCAGTGACACTCGCAATGATGGGAAAGATGCCACACCAGTGTGTGACGGGCGGTACCTTAGACGAGTATGGGAAGCGGCTCCAGATGGTGCTGACCAGGGGCACGTAGCAGGCGTGGTAAGGATTCTGCAAGAGCAACATGCAATCATCTTAAGACACTTCACGCAGTAGGATGAGGTCATAACGGAGTTAAAACAAGCGCTATCGGGCGCTTTAAATAATGCAAATAGGTGAGATCTAGTTGCTCCTGTTGTTCCTACGAACGAAACAACATAGATAGTCGACAACAATACTTCCAGGGGTGAAGTTGGCTCCGACGGGGCTGGGGGGAGCAGATATGGACTCAACAATGATAACGATCTCTTCAAGGAGGAACTTTTTCAGTTCATGAAGGAAGTAAATGCCCACATGGACCAAATCTCGGGAGCACCCCCGATATTGAAAGGCCCGAGCTCGAAGAAGTACATCTAATTACCGTACAAATCGAGTGCGGTCCCAGAATTAATCCCAAAGCAATTCAGAATGCCTGGAGTGCCAAAATACGATGGGACCTCTAATCCATAGGAACACATCACCACTTACACAATGATGGTGAAAGGAAATGATCTCGCTCCTCACGAAATCGAGTCTGTGTTATTGAAGCAATTTGGTGAGACTCTCGCGAGGGGAGCCTTGAAATGGTACTCATTATTGCTCGAGCATTCCATAGATTCTTTTGAAATGCTCGAAGATTCGTTCATCAAGGCCCATGCCGGAACCAGAAAGGTACACGCCCAAAAGGCCGATATATTCAGGATCACACAAGAGAATCTGAGCTATTACGAAGGTTCGTTAGCCGGTTCTAGAAGGAAAGGATTTTGTTACTGGCTGTCCCGGACGAATGGGCAGCTGAAGCGTTCACTAAGGGTTTGAACCCGAGGAGCTCAGATGCTTCCCAGAAGTTGAAAGAAAGTTTTCTCAAGTTTCAAGCAACAACTTGGGCGGATGTCCACAACCGATACGAGTCAAAGATAAGGATCAAAGACGATCAGGTTGACTTCCCGTCATCAGCAAAGGGACGGGAGAAGAATAAAGGAAAAAAAGGATGATGTTGACTCACATCGACAAGTTTCAAGGGACCGATTTCTGCCCTATGAACGGATGGAAGGTCGAGACAGGAGCTTCCGGACATCGGACAGTTTCACCATAGATAGGAGGACCGATCGTGGGTGGAACAACAGATCGTTACAGGATAGAGAAATTGCAGGACCACGAGGTTCTTCTTATCCAAAGTTATCAGAGTATAATTTCAACATTAGTGTCGGTCATGAGAGATATCAAAGAGGCACGATTCCTGATACATATGAGGTCTGATCCCAGCCAGAAATACCCAAATCTATGGTGTGAATACCACTACAGTAATGGCCATCGAACTGGGGACTGTCAACACCTCCGGGAAGAAGTGGCAACGTTGTTGAAGAATGGTCACCTCAAAGAACTATTGAGTGATAGAACCAAAAATAATTATGGCCGGGACAGGGGCGATGCACAAACCTCAAAGGTAGGAGAAAATCCTCCATGTCAAAAGATTGACATGATCTTTGGAGAGGACAAGATTAATGAGGTCACTTTCTCGACCGAAAAGAAGAATAAAGTATCGACAAACTATAGTAAGAGATTCCGGAAGGATGATATCATGTTCACAGATGAAGACGGGATAGATTAATACTACCGCATAATAACGCACTGGTAATTTCTTGAAATGTGTTAAATTTTAAAATTAAACGTGTTTTAGTGGATCCAGGAAGTTCCGCCAATATCATACAATGGAGAGTTCTAAATCAAGCTAAACTCATAAGGAACATCGTCCCGACAACAAAGCTCCTTGCCAGATTCAACCTCACAAGTGTGACAACTCGAGAGGAATTTTTACTGCTTACGGATGACGAATGCGCAACAAGTACAGCTCTCTTCGAAGTAGTAGATTGGGACATGGGCTATAATATCATCCTGGGAAGGCTATGGCTGCACGTGATGAAAGATGTGCCTTTAACGTACCACTAATTCTTGAAATTCCCGACACCCGAGAGGATCAAGAGGATAAGAGGTGATCAATCGGCAGCGAGATAGATGAATGTGATCTCAGTCTGTCATAGAAAGGGAAAGGAAAATGCGGCATAGCAGTTATCGAAAGTGGCTTCCGACCCCGAACTAGAGGAAGTTTCCCCAGGGTTAGTAAAGTCAGAACAAAATCCATGGCTGAAGAACTAGAGTAGGTTGCACTGTTTAAAACAACAAATAGGAAATTCCATTTGGGAACAAGACTACACCCAGAGCTCATGTCGGATTTTATTGAATTCCTTAAAATAAACGATGATTTTTTTGCACAGTCGCACGAGGATATGACAGGAATCCCAACAGAAATAGTCGTGCACAAGTTAAGCTTGGACCCGAGCATACCCTCGGTAAGGCAAAAGAAGCTCCCTATTGCCGAAGCAAGGAATAAATTCGTCAAAGAAGAGGTAACACGTCTACTTAATGTAGTAGTAGTTCCTAAGAAGAACAATACATTTCGCATGTGGTAGATTATAACGATCTTAATAAGGCATGCCCGAAGGACTCGTTCCCATTTCTAAATATCGATCAAAGGATCGACGCTACGGTCGGGCATGAGTTAATGAATTTACTCGATGCCTATTCCGGGTACAATCAGATCAAGATGAACTCAAAAGACCGAGAAAAGACTTCATTTATAACAAGTTTTGGTACATATTGTAACAACGCAATGCCCT
The DNA here is from genome assembly GCA_000715115.1 of Nicotiana otophora. NCBI lineage: Eukaryota > Viridiplantae > Streptophyta > Magnoliopsida > Solanales > Solanaceae > Nicotiana > Nicotiana otophora. Next base: position 206,486 of record AWOL01S0011660.1, read on the forward strand.
TCGGACTAAAAAATGCCAAAGCCACTTACCAACGGCTCATAAATAAGATGTTCGAAAAATAAACAGGAAGAACCATGGAAGTATATATAGACGATATGCTCGTTAAGTCTCTGCATGTAGGTAATCACCTGAGACATATGCAAGAAATGTTTGAGACGCTGAGGGAGAAAAATATGAAGCTTAACCCCTAGAAGTGTGTGTTCGGGGTCGGATAAGGTAAATTCTTAGGATTCCTGGTCTCACAAAGAGGAATTAAGGTGAATCCCGACAAAATAAAGGCCATAAAAGACATCTCGGATCAACTATTCAACGTAAAGGAAGTATAGAGACTCACAGGCAGAATAACGGCTTTGAGTAGGTTCATCTCCTGATCATCAGAGAAGTGTCATCTCTTCTTCGCACTTCTCAAAATGAAAAACAACTTCGAGTAGACGCCAGAATGTCGGCAACCTTGAAGGAATTGAAGAAATACATGTCAAGCCCTCCGTTGCTCTCGAAACTTAAAGAAGGAGAATCATTGCTGGTCTACCTGGCGGTTTCAGAAGTTGCGGTAAGCGTAGTTTTAGTTCGGGAGGAAAAAGGTACAAAATTCCCCACATATTACGTTAGAAAAATTTTAACGAGAGCAGAAATATGTTACTCACATCTGGAAAAGGTGGCCTTAGCTCTTGTGGTAGCCGCCCGGAAGCTAAGGCCCTAATTCCTATTCTACTCGATAATGGTGGTGACTGCTTTTCCTTTGAGGAATATACTCCATAAACCCGAACTCTCTGGCAGATTGGCCAAATGGGCCGTTCAAATTAGCGAGTTCGACATAGAGTATAAACTGAGGACATCGATTACATCACAAGTCCTGGCTGACTTCGTGGTCGATTTCAGCCCTAGGCTATTGCCTCTGGTTGCCAAAGAGGCAACAATGGTGTTAGAGCAGGCACCGGGAGTCTGGACCTTATTCACGGATGGAGCTTCAAACGTGAAAGGGTCCGGACTCGGAATAGTCTTGATCACTCCTTCGGGGGAAACCTTAAGGCAAGTCATCACAACGATCCCTCTAACTAACAATGAGGTAGAGTATGAAGCTTTGATTGCAGGGCTCGAATTAGCCCCGGGACTTGATTCTGAAGCCATCAAAGTGAAATGTGATTCACAATTTGTGGTAACTCAGGTCTACGGAAATTTTGACACCAAAGAAGAGCGTATGCAACAATACGTAGTAAGGGTTTAGGCTTTACTGACAAGATTCCAGGAGTGGTCAATATCCCACATCCCGAGGGAAGAAAACGCGAAAGCTGATGCATTAGAAAATATGGGCTCATCAACAGAAATCCAAGGACCGGAATCAGGTACGGTTGTACAACTGATGAACTCATACTTGGACACGGATGTTTATTACGAGGTAAATTCTACTAGTCTGGTCTGGGATTGGAGAAAAGATATAATTAATTACCTCGATCATGGACAGTTTCTCGAAGATTCCAAAACATTGAGAGCGTTGTGTGCCAAATCCGCACGCTATAGCTTCAAGAAAGGCCAATTGTACAGAAAGTACTTTCAAGGACCGTTGGCCCGGTGCTTAGGTGCATCAGAAGCCAATTATTTCATGAGAGAAGTTCATGAAGGGATATGCGACAACCACTCGGGCGCAGATTCTCTGGTATAGAAGTTAGTCCGAGCAGGATATTACTGGCCCCGTATGGAATAAGATACCAAACACTTCGTGCACAAATGTGATAAGTGCCAACTCCACACACCACTAGTACATCGACCGGCGAAACCCCTGCATTGAGTTTTGTTCCCGTGGTCATTCATGAAATGGGGAATGGACATCATCGGACCATTACCACCGACTCCTAGGAAGGTAAGGTTTCTTTTGATTTTGACTAACTATTTTTCAAAATGGGTGGAAGCAGGTCCTTATCAAAAGACCGGAGGACGCGAAGTGGTCGACTTCCTTGGGGAAAACATAATTTGCAGGTTCAGAATACCGAAAGAGATTGCATGTGACAATGGGCCACAATTTATCGTCACAAAAGTCACAAAATTCCTGGAAGATTTGAATATAAAAAGGATTACCTCTTCACGTTACCATCCGAGTGCAAATGGCCAAGCAGATTCAACAAACAAAACAGTTGTCCAAAACCTGAAGAAAAGGTTAGAAGCAACAAAAGGTCGTTGGCCAGAAAAATTACCTGAAGCGCTATGGGCCTACCTGACAACGGACAAGGGACAAGTCAAGCACAAGGGAAACCTTTTTTGCCCTGGTGTACAGCACAGAATCTTTGATACCGATGGAAGTAAGGGAACCAACCTTAAGGTACTTGCAGGCAGACGAAGAGTCAAACAACGAGGCAATGTTAATCAACTTAGAGCTGCTCGAGGAACGCAGAGATTTGGTACATGTAAGAATGGCATCTCAAAAGCAGAGGATAGAGCGGTATTATAATCAAATAACCAACCTTCGTTACTTCAAAGTAGGATACTTGATCTTGAGGAAGGTGACTCAAAACACCCGAGAACTCAATGCCGACAAGTTAACCTCTACATGGAAAAGCCCTACTGGGTTTCAGTTGTCACCGGTAAAGGGTCATACGAGTTGGAAAACCACAACAAAGATAGGTTGCCCAACAACTGGAACGTGGATCATCTAAAAGAATACTAGTGCTGACAAACAGCAGTCAAACAATAGTAAGATGGAAAGTATGTGTTGCAATCTTTTATCCTTCGTTCTGCTTTTTATCCCAATTGGGTTTTTCAGGCAAGTGTTTTCTATAACGAGGCAACGCCAACAAACATACTACAACAACAACACTAATACGAACTTTGATGACAAGGCAAAACAAAACAAGTCTCTACTCGAGGACGATAAGGTAATCCTTGCTTCGGTAGCAAATTCCCATCGGGAAGTTAAGTTTGCTACCGAACAAGGGTTACACGATCGTTCACGAGCACAGACCACTAGGGATTGTCAGGTATTCTTTCGCTCAACAACATGAATTCCTAAGGGGAAAGCAAAATATGTTACTGAGCTAAGGGTTACGTAGAAATGCATCGGTGGAACCTTCGAATATACATGACTTCCAGTGTTCTAACTCACATTCTTAGCATTACAACACTGGGGGGATAATGATACAATTACAAGGCAACTCCGAATTCCATGTCAACCGGGAATAAAAATCTGGAAAGGCAACACTGAATGCCACATCAACCGGGAACGAAATTTTGATAAGGCAACACTGAATGCCACGTCAACCGAGAATGAAAACCTGGTAAGGCAACATTGAATGCCACACATCATTGGGGAATGCACAGCCAACCCCGAAGAAACAAGATAGCCACAAGTCATGGCAGCTTTATTTTTACGTAGAATAATGCCTATGTAAACTACCAAAGCGGAAGGAATGAAGTGAAATCCTTTTCCTTTTATCTTGTTTCTTGTCTACACGATGAGCTAATTTTGTCATTTGAAAGTAAAACTAGTACTTCAAATGTTAGTGCTGTAATGAACATGAGACGTCCTCTTCAAGAGCACCGTAAACATAAGAGGTCCCTCTCTTATCATAACCCTCATGTTAAAGGGTTTGTTCCGGAAGAATATATGCCCAGAATCGAAAATGTTATCGGGAAAAAATACACCCGAAGCCACATATGAAAAAGAAGCAGAAACCAAACTTGCGCAAATACTTATTGAAACCCTCATGTAAAAGGGATAATTCTCGACAACAAAAATGCATCGAAGAAAATGCGCCCACATATAGAAAAATAGGAAATTATGCACATACATTCAAGAAAAAGAAAGACTCAATCAAACATTTGAGCAAAAATATGTACTCATTTACAAAAATGTGCCAAAAGAAGTACAAAACAAGGAAAGCAAAAGCTAAGCTACAATATCACTGGAATCAGGAGGAAGAGAAGTATCCATATCCCCAGGAGCAGTAGGTGGTACCACTGATGGCTCTGCATCTTCTCTAACTGGGTCTTCGACATCATCGCATTCTGATTCCTCTTCAGTATCAGAAATATTAGAACCAGAATCAGAGGAACCAGGAGCGTCAGATCGCGCCGGGAGTCCATTCTTTGCAGCCAACTCAAGCTCGCGTGCCTTAGCAATTTCGACATCAATATCAATAATGCCAACATTGGCTGCCTCTAAGGTTTTTCTCCTTATGTTGTACTTGTACCTGGCATAAGTTTATTCAACAACGAGGGAAGCCTCTCGATACTTGAGTTCTTCTTTGAGCTGAGTGATCTCGGTAGAAAGATTGTCCCGGGCGGACCTAGCAGACTGACATCGAGGTCAAAGACAGTTGAACTATAGAGCTTGTTGTGCTCGATAGTTTTCTTATACTTCTCCTCTAATCGGGCGTGAATCTCCCTCGCGGCAGCAAATTCTTCGGCCTTAGAATTCATGGCTGCTCCTAAATCAATTATCCTTTCAACAGCAGAAGCAACAGCCTCACGGTCATTGGCAGCAAGAATGGCATCCTGGACCTTAGCCCACTTAGCTTTTACTTAATCAAAACTAGTCCTCAGCGGCCCAATTTCGTGGATAAGGATCTCTACTTCCTGCTCACTTTGCTGCAAGCGGGCTTCCAAAGCCACGACCTCAGTGGCCATGATTTCCAGTTCTGAGAAGCCAAGAACAGTTTAGTCTCGTTCAGCCAAAAGTCGATCCTGCTCATAAGAAAGCTCCTCCTTCTCACGGATTAACCGATGTAGGCCCTCGGAAGCAAGAAAATTGGCCTGCAAGATAAGAAGAGGTAAAATTTAAAATGCACTTATTCAGAGGTTGAGAAATAGTAAGAGAAAGATAGAAACATACTGATGTGGCATTATGCATGGCATTATTCAACAAACACTCTCCCGAGAGTGTCTGAATCTTTTTTCAATCCTTCTATGAGGCCAAGGGCTTCAAATAATTTGCAAGCTCCACCGGCTGGGAAAAAAGGTTGCACCCGGTAGAGACCGAAAGGGTAACACTCCTCCTCCTCTGAGGATCTTCAGAAATGGCAGCATAATATTTCCCTAAATTCCCATGAACATGGGACTGCGGAAGAGGAACGCCTTCAGCACGGTCAGGTGCGACCGATGAAGATGATGTTGTCGGTAGAAACGTGGATGGAGATGGAAATGATGTAGCAGCTATTGGTGGAGAAGAAGGTGGTTTTAAAGCTAGTGAAGAAGAAGAACGGGAAGCAGCTACACCAAAGGCAGCACTGATAGTTGGGTGCTCACCGACCGAGGACGGCAAGGACCCGATACTCTGCCTCGCAGTACCAGATGCAACAATTGGGGCCCAAGAATGGGAGTTGACATTTTCCACCAAATCAAACTCTCCCTAAGTGCTCAAACATCATCCTCGGCGGATGTGACTGTATCAACAGGTTGAGTATCCTGTTGAGAGGATAAGTATCATTGTCTTCTATGAAGAGAAACTCCCTCATCACTAGCTTCTTCATCATCATCTATCACTACGGTGTCTATGACCGGCCCGGAGGGAGGACCGACTAACGTCACCACCTGGGATGATTCGGGGGCATCAACCTTTGCCCTCTTATTCTTCTCCCCGGACGTAGAAGAACACCTTCTTTTTGGTTGCTTGTTCTCTAGCTGGGGACTCCATGAAGAAATATATGTGTCGGGAGTAAACCCGGAAGCACCCGTTCGAGCAAGCGCCTCCTGGGGCAACCTTGCCGCATCAGCAGGGTTGGCCAAAACATCCTCTTCGGGGATCTCGACTGAGCCCGGGCGTAGACCTAATTTGACAAACAAGTTAGGAGATTCAACCAAAATCCACGTATGCAAAAACTGCAGTAGAGCAAATTATAGTTACTATGATTTTTGGCCTTCCACCCGTATTTAATGGACAGTTCTTTCCACAAGCAAATTTCGGGTGTGGTGATGTCCAAGATCTTTTGAACCCACCGATCCAAGTCTTCTACCACTAGTGGGGCCCATCAGGTCGCTATAACATACAGAAGTTGAAAGATCAATACAAGAGTAAAAGAGCATTTAGGAGGGGAGAATGTATTGAAAGAAACTCACGAGAACGGTTCCAAGCAACCGGAAAGGATGAGGCCATTGTTGGAAAAATGTCACCGAAGGCAACTACGACAAATCGTTCCATCCACCCTCGGTAATTGTCATCATCCATGATGGAAATCAAAGCATGGTGACCACACTTGCAAAGATTTATCATCCTCCGCGGAAGTTCTTGGGGTAGTACAGATTCATCATATGAGCCAGGATAAGCTCTTCTCTGGTTTCAAAGCACATGCGCCGAAGGCAGGCAATCGTCCTCCACACGGAGGGGCTTACCTGTGCCAAACATACCTGGTAGCGAAGGCAAAATTTCGCTATCACGGAATCACGCTCCCCACTCAAAGAGAACATACCCAAGATAAAAGGGTACGTGTAAAAATATGTAAAACCCTCTCTGGGAAGGGTCACTCGCTCCGATAGGCCGGGATGGATGATGCCCAAATTTGGGCAGCAACAATCTTCCTTCACAGTAGGGATACTAGAGGGATGAATGGAAGATGGATACCTACTAACTGCAAATGTATGGGGGTTATCAGTGGGAAATTTCTCCTCCAAATCCTTCAAAGTATTGAGCTTTTTGGGGATTATGGAACTTACTGTTAGGGGAGCAGAATCTTTGTTTTTGTTTTTATTTTTTGAAGAACTAAAACGTTTAGATGAAGAAGCCATTAGAAGAGGGGAAAACGAAATTCTATGTTTGAAAACAATTAGAGAAGAGATGGAGAGAGAGAAAGTAGGTTAGAAGTTCAAGCAAGTGGTAACATCCAAAGGAAAAGGGAGTTGATACATATAGGTAAATTTTTGGGCGGCTAAAATACTTTGCTCTACCTCGATAACCGGCAGAAGACGTGCTAAATCATAGAAGGACGCGTGTTCTAGGCATTAAATGCGGGGAGACAGGCATATAATCAATCGCCAGTAACCTACAAAAGAGATTATAGTAATTTCTGCCAAAAGAGGATTCTCACCACTTCACGGTAACACAAAGTTGTGTCACCGAAAAGCAGGGGGACTATCTGTATTGGGTAAAATATATTATGCTAGGTGGCCACCTAAGAATGGGACACATGGAATTAAAATCGAGAGTATGGAAAACCGGGCACAACTATCTCGTGTGTCACCGAGAAAGGCAAGTTCGTAAGGGCATTAAGCATGCTGCGCCCGATGACATTTATTGAAGAATATTCCACATCATTAAAGGAATCTAAGCATTTTTGTTTACCGCTAAGTTTTCATGATCATATTTTAATAATTGTCATTAGTGGTGAACCCGACTATTCCGCCCATTGAGTTATAAATAATAGGCTCAACTATCATTATAAGGTATAATTTTCTGGGGATCAAAGAATATATTCTAATACAGCATCTCAATACTATTTCTCTACCTACGTTGTTGTTGTTGTTCTTATCATAATAGTGTCCCAAAATCCTATTTCAGGCGCTTCAAATCTACCATTTTATTTATATTTGAGGTAAGTATCTCGTACAAGGTGGGTTGCTTTGATGGTAAGCACTCTCCACTTCCAACCAAGAGGTTGTGAGACCAAGAGGTTGTGAGTTCGAGTCACCCCAAGAGCAAGGTGTGGAGTCGTGAGTTCGAGTCACCCAAGAGCAAGGTGTGTAGTCCTTCGAGGGAAGGATGTCGAGTTTCTAGTGGGATTATCGGGTCGAAGACCGCATAAATTGGCTTAAGGACTACACAGCAAAGGCCAAATTAGGACGAGAATGAGTTAAAAAATTAAGCTTGCCAATGAGACGGCGATAAATCGAAGCATCAGAAAGAGGAACGCCAAGTTGTGGATGTTGAAAGAAGATATCCAAGTTGTGGATGTTGATTGCAAAGAAGAAGATACCGTTGAGGTTCCAATAGCTTCGCAACTTAGAATATTGGCTGGACTGCTAATTTTAGAAATTAAAGAGTTTTGGCGCATCGCTCTTCTTCTATCTATGCATTTACATCCTGTTGACATTGTGTCTTCTACGACCTATTCAAATGAGAACATTGAACTGGAAACGAGAAGCGGATTATATAAGATGGTAGAGAATGCGGTAAGAACGCTAGGTCTGGAGAAGGTTTGGGAAATGAAACCACTGGTTAATGGTAAGGAAATTATGAACATTTTGCAGATTAAGGACCAGATATCAGAAAATGGCAACAAAAGTTGTTGGAGTGGTAGCTTGCACATCCTTCTGGTACTGCTGAAGACTGCCTTGATTCAATGAAGCAAAGTCAATCAAAACGTGCTAGAATTGAGTAAGTTTCAACTAGATCATGTGGGATAGCGTTTCCTTTGGGATTATTATACGAATGTTTAATCCACATATAATTAGATGTTTCCTGTTCCCTTATTATTTGGGCATTGTGCATATCCAGTGGTTTATTCTTTTCTAGGAGACAGATTTATGTCAGTAGAAAATATAAACAACTTCTAGTACTTCTTATATATTTTTTTAAACAGATATTGCACTAGCATGTTGCCTAGTGACTAATATATATTAATAAAATCCCAAAATTTGGGTCCAAATCTTACAAGTTGCAGTAAATAATATAAAAATACGAACCACAACTAGCTAATACTATTAATGAGAGGATTAAGCTAGCTATTACAAACTTTTATGAAATTTTCTTCCCCATACATAGTGCAAATGGGTCCAAATGCGTAGTGCGATAACCTAGTAGCACCTCTAATGCTCTCACCAGGCGCCATGTTATGCATTACCAATGCAATGAAGTTATCCATAATAAATTATTGAGCCAGCTCAATCTCTTCAGTTGTGACCTCCATTTCCAAGCATTGTATTCATCAATGTATTACAAGAACATTGATGAATAGCTGGATGTACAGAAGGGTGTATCACCATCTGACCAGTGAAGGTATACACATTGCCTTCTAATGTACAGAGTATCAGTTGATATATTGTCCAGACATCTTACACTCTATGTTGTATAGGTGTATAACTGGTTCCAGCTTCAGCACATATCTTCCTCAGTCCGGTGCATTACTCCAATGATTGCTTATGAAGATGAAGGTATACACTGCCTTCTCATCTCCATAATGAGCATGAAGTCACACTGATACCACTGGATAATGATAAGACATTGTATACCCATCGGATTCTATAAGGCAGAGTATATGTTGTCCTCTGTTAAATTGTCCAAATATTTCGTACTCTATCTTGTGATAGCATCACGTTGTAGTATTCTTATATGTTATGTACATTGTATAACTGTCTCCAGCAGCAGCATATTTCTTCCTTAGTGTTGTGGTATTCTTTTTTCAATTCTAATCCTAAGGTTAGGAATTTGAGCTTTGTCCATGTTGACCAGTGTCTTTCCTTTAGCTGGAAGATCCTTAAATGATTGAAATGTGACAGCACCTGCAAAAGAAAAAACCAGGTTAGCTAAAAAATCTGCAACAACATTGCCCCCCCCCCCAGCACATGCCGGAACAACAACAACAACAACAACCCAGTAGAATCCCATTAATGGGGTCTGGGGAGGGTAGTATGTACGCAGACCTTACCCCTACCCCGAAGGAGTAGAGAGGCTGTTTCCGAAAGACCCTGGGCTTAAAAAAAAAAAAAAAAAGCTAAGAAAGCGAGAGATAATATTAGTATCACAACAACACTCATAAGATAAATAGCAATACCATGAAATTCAGAATAAAGATGCAAAGCAAAGGGAGAGGGGAGATAAAGGGAAGGGAGACAATATTAGTACCGCCACAACAATCATAAGAAAGATAAGAGCACCGTAAAATCCAGAGGAAGGATGCAAAGCAAAGCGATAACTAGTAAATAGGACACACACTAAAAGCGAAATAGTAAGTCACAATATTGACACTAGCTATCTTAGACAAAACCCCTAAATGGATAGTCCCACAATAGTACGAAGTAAGGCAGGACTCAACTACCTCCTAACCTACAACCCTAATACTCGACCTCCACATCTTCCTATCAAGTGTCATGTCCTCAGAAATCTGGAGCTTCGCCATATCCTGTCTGATCACCTCTCCCCAATACTTCTTAGGCCGCCCTCTACCTCTTCTCATGCCTTCCACCACTAGCTGCTCACACCTCCGTACCGGAGCATCTGGGCTTCTCCTCTGAACATGTC